>JAPPVO010007761.1:0-27132 GCA_030407325.1 Camellia japonica
TATATATAGAATTTTTTGAAACATGGCTGATGATATCATGTTTTTTTGCTGGGGTTATAAAAAAAAGGGGGTAGTGATAGGAATAGATGAAAAGAGGCCCACAATTCTCTTTCGGTCTTTGCCATCAATAAAAAAAATAAAAAATATATCTTACAAATATAGTTAAATAGTCTTAGAGTATACGTAGACATCATAACTTATCATTCCTAGACAAAAATATATTTGTCGCCTAATAAATGGAAATATGCAACGACATCGTTTAATAGGTAGGGAATTTATTGGTGACGAATTACGTTCGTCGCAAAAATATATATATTTTGTGACAAAACATGTTTGTCTTTAATGAGCTAAAATAATTCGCGCCAATGCAAATGAAATTGGCGCTTGAATTTTGGAGACGAAATTTTTTTTCGTCTCCTATACGTTTGAGAAAAATTAAAACAAACGACAAAATTAATATTTTGTCATCTTTGGGTTAAATTTTTATACAAAAAAAAAAAATTTCGTCACCAAATTTTGTCATAATAGCCTAGATTTCTTATATTTTGTTTCCTTGTTTAATTATTATTATTATTATTTTCTTTGTGGAGAGGGTTTACTGTGAGCAAGAATAGTAGCTGTGTGTGTGTGAAAGTAAGTGATTAAGGTGAGAGTGCCTCTTAGTTTCTGACGACATTTTAATAAAGAGAAATAATTAGTGATAAAATATTTTCGTCTCAAACTCATATGTTCGTTGCCTAATCAACAAAAATACAAAAACAACGTTGTGTGGGATGGAGAATTTATTGGTGATTAAATATTTTCGTCTCCTTCAACTTAACCTTATGAGACGAAAATATATTCGTCGCGCAATCAATCAAAATGCAACACGACACATGGAGAATTTATTAGTGACGAAATATTTTCATCTCCCAAAACATATCCTTCCAAGACAAAAATATATTTGTCGCCTAATGAACAGAAAGATAAAATGAGCATGAAGAGTTTATTGGTGACGAAATATTTTCGTCTCTCATAACTTATCCTTCCCAGACAAAAAATATATTTGTTACCAAATAAATAAGAAAATGAAACGACATCGTCTTATAAGTTTGGAATTTATTGGTGATGAATTCCTTTTGTCGCAAAAATCTTAAATTTTGTGACAAAAATTTTGTGGCAAAAATCACCAAATTTTAAAAATTAATTATTGAAAACTCCATACTAAATAAGGTAGGTAATTTTTCTATTAATTTTGAAAATTTCAAATTTTTATTATTTGTTTCTCTGTATTTTTTCTCACAAATGATTAGTGATAAAATATTTTTGTATCCTTAAATACCAGAACAAAGAATTTATTATTGGTGATGAAATATTTTTGTCTTCCACAACTTAACTTCTTATGAGACAAAAAATATATTCGTCACGCAATCAATTAGAATTTATTACTGACGAAATATTTTCGTCTTCCACAACTTATTCTTCTGAGACAAAAATATATTTGTCGCCTATTTAATAGGAAGATGAAATGACATTGTATGCATGATGGAGTGTTTATAGGTGACGAAATATTTTCGTCTTCCATAACTTATCATTCCTAGACAAAAATATATTTGTCGCCTAATAAATGGAAATATGCAACGACATCGTTTAATAGGTATGGAATTTATTGGCGACGAATTACGTTCGTCACAAAAAAAATTATATTTTTGTGACAAAAATGTTCGTCTCCAATGAGCTAATATAATTCGCGCCAATGCAAATGAAATTGGCGCCTCATTTTTGCAGACGAAATTTTGTTTTCGTCTCCTATACTTTTGAGAAAAATTAAAACAAACGACAAAATTAATATTTCGTCATCTTTGGGTTAAATTTTAAGACAAAAAAAATTTCGTCACCAAATTTTGTCACAATAGCCTAGATTTCTTGTAGTGATTTATGCCCTGATATGCGTTATAATCTAACTATTATCCACACTTTACACTTAATCAGTGATGGATATTATAATAGTGTAACTACAGAGTGACTGGACAAACATGTTTAGTATGACTAATTATTAGGTATCCACTAGCCAATTCACATAAGGCACTATTTAATGGATATCTTTTTTTTTTTTTTGATTCATTTATATATTATGTTAATTTGATATTTATTTTAAGTCCCACTAATTAATGGTTACCATTTAGTATGATAGTTTATATGAACTATCATACTATCATTTTAAAAAAAAGTAATATCGAAAATGAATCAAAAAAAAAAAAAAGAAAACCACAAGTTCACGGCCCAACTCGGATCTGTTCCCTAGTGGCCAGAGTCACCACACACAGTGGAAAAATTTCCCTGGAATAAAATACAAAGATGGTCTCAATAATCAGTACACATCAGTATCGCAAAACGTGGTAGTTCACCATTATAAATATGACACCAAAACAAATAGTTTACAGTATGCTAAGTTCACACATGTTTCAGAAATAATTTGATTCCATTAATAATATAATAATTTTATCAAAACGGTTTAGTCCTGAAACAACAATTTAATTTCCAACAGTTCAAGGTAGGGGAACATTTATAAAAATAGGTAGCATGAAACTACTCACCTGAAAACTAAATAATATAATCCTCGAGTAGAGTATGAAAGTCCAACTAATGCCCTGAACCAAGTATGAATACTACATGTCACTAATAATTTAAAAATACTAAAGAGAATAATAAATTAAGTATACCGCACTAAAGCACACTACCACAGCTCAACCCCACTCACCGTTACTCTTAAATAATACCTAAGTTCATGTTCTTCAAGGTCTAAAATTACCCAAGACATGGGTTCAAATCGAAACTTAATTAAAAGTAACTTTAAGATGAAACAGAGTTTTAAACAAACTTTCCCAATCTATTCGCTAACATTGAAAATTACAAAACCCACTCCGCACTATTCGAAAAATTCCAACACTACAAAAAAACACACCTTTGGCGACTAAATTTTTAGTCGCCAAAGGTCCTATTTTAGTCGCCAAATGTTGAAATTTAGCTTTTCCCGACTAAAAAGTTTAGTCGCCCGTGTTGTCGCCAATACAAGGTCGCCAATGCCTTTGGCGACTAAAAATCTGTTAGTCGCCATTTCTGTGGTCTTCAGCGACTAAAGATTTCGTCACCAATTGTCAATTTCATTTTTGGGAATTTAACCTTTGCCGACTAAACCTTTTGTCGCCAATAGTTAATTTTTTATATTATTAATTTAATTAAAAACACCTTTGGCGACTAAAGGATTTAGTCGCTGAAAGTATTTTCACAAAAAAAATTTTTTCCCTTTGCTGCTGCCCAGTTTCGAACCCATGACCACCAAGTCCCAACTTTGTCAACCTTTAGCAACACTCTCTCCCCCACTATGCCACTACAACCTCACGCGAATATTAATGCAACATATATTATTTATATACTATTTATACCGGTATTAATACAAACTATATATATAAATAATTATTTTTATTTAATGTATTTTATGTAAAAAAATAAAGTATTTATTAAAAAAAAATATGAGAGGACTTTTGGCGACTAAATGTGAATTTTAGTCGCCAATTCTGTGCCATTTGGCTACTAAATTCTGTTTTGTCGCTAAAAACTTGAATTTCCGCCCAAAAAAACTACAATCGGCGACTAAACTCATTTTTTGTCGCCAAAAGCTCGAATTTTGCCGACTAAAATCAATTTTAGTCGCCACTTGTCCAGGTTTTAGCTACTAAAAATTTTTTTGTCGGTAAAACACCCATATTCGGCGACTAAAGTTTTTTTTAGTCGCCAAAACCTATAGATTTCGCGACTAAATGGTTTTTAGTCGCCAAAAACCGTGCCTTTAGCTACTAAAATTTTTTCAGTCGCTACAACTACTATATTCGGCGACTAAACCGACTTTTAGTCGCCAAAAGGCCTACATTCGGCGACTAAAGTGCTTTAGTCGGCAAAAGTGCTTAGGTTTGGCGACAAAACTGATTTTAGTCGCCAAAAGGCCTACTTTCAGCGACGAAAATGCTTTTTTTAGTCGCCAATTGTGCATTTTCTTGTAGTGCAAAATCATCCAGATAACAACTAATATATTCTAAGTTTAAAGCCCAATTGGTCTCACTTGATTTGCTTATCAAAATAATTATTTACAATTAATTATATCTAAACAGGTTGTTTTCAGCAGCACTTTAAAACATTAATGGTTCTCTTAGTATACACGAGCGCTCAATGCAAGGCCAAAAATGTAGGAAACTAGACTCGTAGCCGGTTCTAATGACACTAATTTGATAACTTTTGGCTTTATACCCAAAGATAACGACACTCCCGAATTTACTATTTTAAACCAGTTTTCTGGACAGAATTGAACACATCAGTTTATATGGATTTTGGCTCCCAAAAATTATGATAAACTTCAGATAAGCAACCCAATTTTTAATTAATCTACTGTAAAAATTTCAGTTCAAAATTCATTCGTTTGATATGGTTTTTTGATTTTTAAAGTTTGTGATTCGGTGCAGAATTTTTGGACTAAGAATTGTACCCAATGTTTATACATGAAATAAACTCCTCAGATTTCTTAACCGTATATGATATATATATATATATATATCTATATACAAAATACATACACCTACAACCTCTCCACCAATGAACTAAATAATTATAGAGTAAGGATAAAGAACAAAAACAAAGAGAAGAAGAAAGATAGAGACCTACCACACACCCAAAAGTTCTTCCTTGCATACAACCCCTTTTTGTTTTTTTCTTGACCTCTCTCTCCCGTGGCGGTTGGTACTTGTAGGTGGGGAAGACAAAAGACGGTTCGGTGAAGGTGGCGGACGATGGCGGCTACTACGGAAGAGAAAGAAACATAATCTCATTAGAAAGAAGACAGTGTAAAGTTTAAATATTGGTTGTAGTAGAATTGTAAATCTATCCCACATCGTTCATAATCTAATTAGAAAAAAGATAGTGTAAAGTTTAAATATTGGTAGTAGTATAATCGTAAACTTATCCCACATCGTTTAAAAACAACGCATAATGTTTGAATATAAGGGGTGATTGAGACATCTAATAATTGCCGAGCTAAGTAGCGTTAGCTTATGACTTAAGCGAGGGCACCAAAATGGTTGAATGATGGTAAAGTTGATAGTTGGCTTCAACGCTTGAACTCAGGTTGTGGCCAGCATAGCTGAACTCAGACTAGACTAGTGAACCTGTAGGTTCCCTGGGAATTGCTTACAGTATGCTAAGTTCACACATGTTTCAGAAATAATTTGATTCCATTGATAATATAATAATTTTATCAAAACGGTTTAGTCCTGAAACAACAATTTAATTTTCCAACAGTTCAAGGTAGGGGAACATTTATAAAAATATGTAGCATGAAACTACTCACCTGAAAACCAAATAATATAATCCTCGAATAGAGTATGAAAGTCCAACTAATGCCCTGAGCCAAGTACGAAGACTACATGTCACTACTAATTTAAAAATACTAAATAGAATAATAAATTAAGTATCCCGCACTAAAGCGCACTACCACAGCTCAACCCCACTCACCGTTACTCTTAAATATGTTTAAAACTCTGTTTCATCTTAAAGTTACTTTTAATTAAGTTTCGATTTGAACCCATGTCTTGGGTAATTTTAGACCTTGAAGAACATGAACTTAGGTATTATTTAAGAGTAACGGTGAGTGGGGTTGAGCTGTGGTAGTGTGCTTTAGTGCGGTATACTTAATTTATTATTCTCTTTAGTATTTTTAAATTATTAGTGACATGTAGTATTCATACTTGGTTCAGGGCATTAGTTGGACTTTCATACTCTATTCGAGGATTATATTATTTAGTTTTCAGGTGAGTAGTTTCATGCTACCTATTTTTATAAATGTTCCCCTACCTTGAACTGTTGGAAAATTAAATTGTTGTTTCAGGACTAAACCGTTTTGATAAAATTATTATATTATTAATGGAATCAAATTATTTCTGAAACATGTGTGAACTTAGCATACTGTAAACTATTTGTTTTGGTGTCATATTTATAATGGTGAACTACCACGTTTTGCGATACTGATGTGTACTGATTATTGAGACCATCTTTGTATTTTATTCCAGGGAAATTTTTCCACTGTGTGTGGTGACTCTGGCCACTAGGGAACAGATCCGAGTTGGGCCGTGAACTTGTGGTTTTCTTTTTTTTTTTTTTGATTCATTTTCGATATTACTTTTTTTTTAAAATGATAGTATGATAGTTCATATAAACTATCATACTAAATGGTAACCATTAATTAGTGGGACTTAAAATAAATATCAAATTAACATAATATATAAATGAATCAAAAAAAAAAAAAAGATATCCATTAAATAGTGCCTTATGTGAATTGGCTAGTGGATACCTAATAATTAGTCATACTAAACATGTTTGTCCAGTCACTCTGTAGTTACACTATTATAATATCCATCACTGATTAAGTGTAAAGTGTGGATAATAGTTAGATTATAACGCATATCAGGGCATAAATCACTACAAGAAATCTAGGCTATTGTGACAAAATTTGGTGACGAAATTTTTTTTTGTCTTAAAATTTAACCCAAAGATGACGAAATATTAATTTTGTCGTTTGTTTTAATTTTTCTCAAAAGTATAGGAGACGAAAACAAAATTTCGTCTGCAAAAATGAGGCGCCAATTTCATTTGCATTGGCGCGAATTATATTAGCTCATTGGAGACGAACATTTTTGTCACAAAATATAATTTTTTTTGTGACGAACGTAATTCGTCGCCAATAAATTCCATACCTATTAAACGATGTCGTTGCATATTTCCATTTATTAGGCGACAAATATATTTTTGTCTAGGAATGATAAGTTATGGAAGACGAAAATATTTCGTCACCTATAAACACTCCATCATGCATACAATGTCATTTCATCTTCCTATTAAATAGGCGACAAATATATTTTTGTCTCAGAAGAATAAGTTGTGGAAGACGAAAATATTTCGTCAGTAATAAATTCTAATTGATTGCGTGACGAATATATTTTTTGTCTCATAAGGTTAAGTTGTGGAAGACAAAAATATTTCATCACCAATAATAAATTCTTTGTTCTGGTATTTAAGGATACAAAAATATTTTATCACTAATCATTTGTGAGAAAAAATACAGAGAAACAAATAATAAAAAATTTGAAATTTTCAAAATTAATAGAAAACATTACCTTATTTAGTATGGAGTTTTCAATAATTAATTTTTAAAATTTGGTGATTTTTGCCACAAAATTTTTGTCACAAAATTTAAAGATTTTTGCGACAAAAGGAATTCATCACCAATAAATTCCAAACTTATAAGACGATGTCGTTTCATTTTCTTATTTATTTGGTAACAAATATATTTTTTGTCTGGGAAGGATAAGTTATGAGAGACGAAAATATTTCGTCACCAATAAACTCTTCATGCTCATTTTATCTTTCTGTTCATTAGGCGACAAATATATTTTTGTCTTGGAAGGATATGTTTTGGGAGATGAAAATATTTCGTCACTAATAAATTCTCCATGTGTCGTGTTGCATTTTGATTGATTGCGCGACGAATATATTTTCGTCTCATAAGGTTAAGTTGAAGGAGACGAAAATATTTAATCACCAATAAATTCTCCATCCCCACACAACGTTGTTTTTGTATTTTTGTTGATTAGGCAACGAACATATGAGTTTGAGACGAAAATATTTTATCACTAATTATTTCTCTTTATTAAAATGTCGTCAGAAACTAAGAGGCACTCTCACCTTAATCACTTACTTTCACACACACACAGCTACTATTCTTGCTCACAGTAAACCCCTCTCCACAAAAAGAAAATAATAATAATAATAATTAAACAAGGAAACAAAATATAAGAAATCTAGGCTATTATGACAAAATTTGGTGACGAAATTTTTTTTTTTTGTATTAAAATTTAACCCAAAGATGACAAAATATTAATTTTGTCGTTTGTTTTAATTTTTCTCAAACGTATAGGAGACGAAAAAAAATTTCGTCTCCAAAATTCAAGCGCCAATTTCATTTGCATTGGCGCGAATTATTTTAGCTCATTAAAGACAAACATGTTTTGTCACAAAATATATATATTTTTTGCGACGAACGTAATTCGTCACCAATAAATTCCCTACCTATTAAACGATGTCGTTGCATATTTCCATTTATTAGGCGACAAATATATTTTTGTCTAGGAATGATAAGTTATGATGTCTACGTATACTCTAAGACTATTTAACTATATTTGTAAGAATATATTTTATTTTTTTTATTGATGGCAAGACCGAAAGAGAATTGTGGGCCTCTTTTCATCTATTCCTATCACTACCCCCTTTTTTTTTATAACCCCAAGCAAAAAAAGACATGATATCATCAGCCATGTTTCAAAAAATTCTATATATATTATAATAATATAGTGAACACACCAAAACATGAGATTGCCGCAAATTAATTTTCTTATAAACAAAATGATATCTCGCTCTTTTTCCAACACAATCTTTGACAAATAAAAAGATCCACTAATTAAAAAATGCATATGACTTTGAAATTATATTTTATTTATATTTTCTTTTTATTTTTAAATCATTTTGAAATTCATATATAATTTGTTTCTTGATTATTATTGGAAGAGATGTTTCATTCGACTATTTGACTTTAAATGCAAAACGAAACTGATTTTTATTACAGAAATAGGGAGGACATCCCCGATTACAGAGACTCTAAAAAAAAAACAAAAATAAACAAAAAAAAAAAACAAGCCCAGAAAACCGATTACATAGGCCAAAAAAAAAAAAAAAAGGAGCAGGGTTCCTGTTTTTGATAACAGCCACATGCCGACTTCACTTTAAAAAAAAACTCAATAATAGTTTTTAAGAATAAAACCAAATAGATTGATAATATCATTTTAAATATTCCATTCGAGATGTCAAGTTATTCCTAATTAGATCTCTAGAACAATAATGATACATTTTCCTAATTAGATCTCTAAAACATTTTTGGTAAGATTATTGTAGAAATAAATAAGAAACACCAATATATATATATATATATATATATACTAGCCTATCACCCGTGCTATGCACGGGATAATTATAGATATTTTATATTTGTTTTAGATTTTTTTTAATATATAAATTATGTTTTTTAAGATTTTTTATAAAAATAATTTAACAATCTTATCACTAACCATAGTATATGGCAGGTGGGTGGCGGATGGCGGGTGGTGGTGGGTGGTGGCGGGTAGGTGGCGGTGGTGGTGGGTGGGTGGGTGACGGTGGCGGGTGGTGGGTGGTAGCGAGTGGGTGGTGGTGGTGGGTGGTGGTAGCAGATGGATGACAGGTGGCAGGTGGGTGGTCAGTTTTGGTAGCGGGTGGTGGTAGCGAGCGGTGGATGGTAGTGGCGGGTGGTGGTGGCGAGTGGGTGGCAGGTGGGTGGTGGCTAGTGGTGGCTAGTGGGTGGCAGGTGGGTGGTGGTGGCAGGTGGGTAGTGAGTGGTGGTGGGGGGTGGGTGGTGGGTGGTGGTGGCAGAAGACGGTGTTGGAAAATTATGGCGGGTGGTGGCTAGTGTTGGGTGGTAAAAAAAAAAAAACTCAAAACTCAAAACGGAAACACATTTTTTGAGTTTACATTTTTTGGCCAAATTTATAAACTGAGACCACTGATTTATAAATCAAAAATTTACTACACATAAATGCACACAGATATTTACAGACAGAATACAAACATATACACAGATATATATGGTATCTATACAGGTATATACGACACAGACATATACGGACCTATACACAAACATATACGGATATATACACAGATGGAGAATATTCCGTTTACAACCGTCAGCGAGTAGATGCCGTTACTGAGAAGGCATATTCCGTTTGCTGACGTCAGCACACGTACGCAAAAACACGCAAAAAAGAAGAAAGGAAAATCTCAAAATGGATGGACATGGGATACGGGGTTTTGAACCCCTGACCTCGGGCTCAGCCTTTCAGCCTTCAACCATTGAGCCACACCGCTAAACCCAAGCCACACCTGTGACCCATTTGTTTTAGATGTGTTTTATATAAATTGATAAATATTTGATATAAAAAATAATAATAATAATAATCAAACAAAAACAAAATAGAAGATAATAAAAACAAAAAATAATAAAAAATAATAAAAAAGAATACAAAAAATTAATACAGTATGGCCGGGGGGATTTTTGGAGGGAAGAGATAAAAAAAAAAGAATACAAAAAAATTTCGAGTTCTTCATCTCTTTTTTCTTCTCTAAAATAAACACACCAATATCAAATATCCACCGTCCATTCCTCACCACGTCACCGATCCGTGCCGTCTCAATGTGACGGCCACCAATTTCACTATCTCATCATCCCTCCTCTCTCCCTCTTTCTCAGTCCTATCTCTCATCATCCCCCTACTCTCTCTCTTTCTGACAGGCGGCCTGCGTTTACGTCACTGGCCGACAAAAGCAGGCCGCCTCGAACGATGCTCGCCTCGACTCTCTCCCTCTCTTTGTCCTTCTCTCTCGTCTTCTTCTTCTCTACAGTATCTTCCATCTTCTTCTTAACCACTCTCTTCTTCTTCTTCTTCTTCTTCTTCTTCTCCATCACTCTTTCATCTTCCTCCTCCTTCTTCTTTTCCCCTTCTATTTTCTACCATTCTTCTGTGACTCCCTTCTTTTCTGCCATTTCTGCCTTCTCTTCTCTTATACATGGCTTCGTCTCGCCCCTTCTCTCTCTTTTCGGATCTTAATGGTCCATCGAACTCCTCTGGGCCAAGTGCCCTTGCTCTTACTCATCCTAGTCTTCATACACTAACAGTTGAGCAAGTGATGGCTGCTCAAACTGATATTGAGGCTAACCACCACACGTTGCAGTTGTGTATGGAGACAGTGGCCGCGGTCACTAACTTGTCTCACCGTCTGCAAAACAGGACGTGTGAGGTACATCGGGTTAACGCCCAACTCACTCTACTTCAGCAAATGTATAAGGATGCACGAGCGAAGATTTGTGCGCTGAAGGCAGAGAAGAAAGAACTGAAATGGAAGGCTACCTCCATGGAGAGTAAAGAGGTAAAACGACAGGCCACTTGTCTGGACCAGTTCGGAGCGCCGGCGTATTTTTCCTTTGATGATCGGCGAAAAGTTAACTCTTTTGCTGAAAACACTGAGGTGGGGCCTTCTCTTGGGGAACACACTGAGGCAAGGCCTTCGAAGGTTGACGACAAAAAAAGGAAGAGCTCGGCGACGGAAGAGCCGAGTAAGTGAAGTTGGTGCGTGGCCGTCACCGGAGAAGAAAGAAAAAAACAGATCCTATGTATTTTTTTTTCTGGGCTTGTTTTTTTTTGTTTTTTGGACTTTGTATCTTTTTTTTTTTTTTTTTTTTTTTTTTGGGCTTGCTGTTTCTCTCTTCTTCTTTTTTTTTTCTTTTTTCTTTTGGTAGTCTCTGTATTTTTTGTTTTTTTTTTTTTTGTTTTTTGTTTTTTTTTTTTTGAGTTTCTGTAATCAAGGATGTCCTCCCTTGACTGTAATGAAAAATTTCAGTTTTGTATCTCAATTTCATCACCGCCACCACCACCACCACCTCTTATGCACTAGCTTCACCACTACTACCACTCCATCTCCTTTACCACAAAAAATTAGTTACTGATTTTTAGTAACCAAAAAAAAAAAAAAAATGGGCGGCAGAATTTTTCATTGACCACAAAAAATTAACTTTATTTTAACGAAAAATATTTTTTATTAAAATATTACCCCCACTTCTATCAAATAAAAAAAATTAATTTTTTTTTCATTAAAATAAAAATGAAACAAATAAATTTTCAACCTTAATACTTAAAAAAAAAATTAAAGAAACAAAAAAACAATTCATTAACTACAAAAAAAATATTTTAACAAAAAATAAAGTTAAACGGCATAGTTTTGTTGTTTAAATATTCATTTGTGACTGAAAGCAGACCAAAATCTCAGGCTTAGCTTTTTCTTTTTCCATTCCCGCTCAGTTTCCCCCCCTCCCCAACCAAAAATCCCAAATATCTTGAACCAAAATCCCCTTCAACCAAAAATCCCTAATCTCTTCTTACGGCTCTCTCTCTCTCTCTCTCTCTCTCTCTCTCTCAACAGCGAGTGGCGACAGACGATGGCGAGCGGTAGACGACGACGAGCAGCAAACGACGACATCGAGCAGCATGTGACGGCGGCAAGTGAGCGACGACGGTGCGAGCAGCAAACGACAGCGGAGAGCGAGCGATTTAACTGAAAGTTGGACACTTGAATCATTAGGTAGCTTGTAAGTTTTTTAATCCAAGCAGGTTTCCAGGCAGCTCAAACTATAACCGGTCATAATCAATCCTTCGAGCATTTAAACTTCATTATCATCATAAGGTTGACAAAGGATTTCTGTAATCACTTAGTGCTCATAGTGCTGACATTAAAATAATTTGTCTCCCTCTCAATTTTTCATCATATTTGGTTGAAAGCAAATATTTGTGGAAGCTACATGATTTACACAATAATGAAGCAAAACCGTCGGATGAAATTCATCTTTTGAAAAACTCACTAAGAAAATCGAGGTTTATTTTCTCTTCGTACTTAGTTTAGCATTCATCCAGCTGCCAGAACCTTTCAAAATTTTTGTTCGTACCGTAATTACTATTTTCTGTACATAAAGGCAACTAATAGTTCATGTGTTGTTTCATGGTATATATGTTGGTACCGTAATTACTATTTTCTGTCACAAATTTTTCTAGGGGTGGTTATTCCAATATCTCGGTTTCTTTTTCAGGTGGGTACTTCAGCTTGATTGTGAAGGGAGAATTTTCTATTCCACTGGCCCAAAATGGATAAGTTTCCCATTTAACAAGGAGTTACAGTTATCATTCCCTAGTGAGTGAAGGTGTTTTACATTACTTTCTGTAATTATAATGTTCTAAAGTGGTGTTTGGAAGTTTCCTTAGAATGAGGAATCAATTAACATATAAAGCATGATGCTTTTTGGTTATTTGCTGATGTTGTCTCTTAGTCAGAATTAGGGAACACAGAATTGAAGGCTAAGGATAGTGCTAAAGCATGTTACTTTAATGAAACACACTATTTTTTCATTCTCTTAGTTGGACATCCTAAATCATTTGAAGAAGTAGGTCATATCTAATTCTAGATATCACACAAGTATTTGAAAATTAGATATGACCTACTTCTTACTTGGACATCCTAATTTAAGTCTAGGTCACATTACATCCTAATTTAATTGATATGACCTAGGTCACATTACATTACATTACTATGATATGACCTAGGTCACTTCCTAATTTAATTTAATTGATATGACCTAATTTAAGTCTAGGTCACATTACATCCTAATTTAATTTAATTGATATCTAGGTCACATTACATTACTTCCTAGATATGACCTAATTTAATTGATGCATTACATCCTAAATTACTTGGACATCCTAAATCACACAAGTATGAATGCATTAATGTATCTTTCTATTGTACCTAAGACTTAATTGGAAGTAATGTATTTACGAAGCTACTCTCAAATTTAGCCTAGGAAATTATACATGTCTACTTTCAGCAAAGGGTTCAATTCTTGAGCAGCTCTTAGTAGATGGTGAACCAAATAAAGCTTACATATTGGGATCCTCCGCATCAAATTCTGTAATTTGACGCTCAATTAATAAAAGGTGCATTTTATGATTGTTATTTTTTTAAAAAAAAAAATTGGTTTTCATTTTATCAAAATTTTAATTTTCTTCGTTTCTTGTCTAGGTTTAGGGGATTGGTGTGACCACTGGAAACAATGTCCCTACTTAACACCATCAAACTTAATAGTCCTCAATATAATATGTGCAAACAACCCCCCCCCCCCCCCCCCCCAAAAAAAAAGGATAATTTTTTTTTGAATTCTACAATGGTTTTTCCCCCCAATCATGCAGAAATGTTCTGCTATTGGAGCTATGAACAGTGAATAGAATTACTTCCATTTTATTTCACCTACTTCTCTACTATCAAATTACTTTGTGAAACTCGACAATGAATGAGGAATGAATATGGTTCATGATACATTCTGATTTCACCTTTGAAGATAATTCACCCCATGCTTACATACATTTATATTCTCTCTTATCTAATTTTTCTTCTCTGGTACAGATGTATTTGGATATCAAGGGTAGAGTTACTACATTCATCTTTCTACTTTCATACATATTATACTTTAGAAAGTGTTTGTTAAGATTTTGTAGAAAGGCCTCTCTCTGAGTTTACATCACTTCCAATCAAATAGAAAGCCACAAGGGCACACCATATCTAGTTTTTATGAAGTTTCCCTCCAAAATGTTATAGTGTTTGTCTTCTAGTCAAACATGCTGTGAATTGCCAAATTATCAATAGTTGATTTCATCAATTTCTTTGTTTATTTTAAGTAACTTTTATTACTATAAGCTGATGCAGACCAATTATGAAATTGAATGTAAACACTGGGTATTTCACTTTCTATCTGCAGGTTAAGCTCTTGGTTGGTGAATCGTTTTATTATGGAAATGATAGCATGCTTCCATTTTACGATGTCTTGATTTGAGCATCAAATAGTGTGTCTGAACTAGGAAATATTGCTTTCAGTTTTGTCTCAGATTGAAATGCTTTAGTTTTGTAAGAATATCACTCGCAATGATCATTCTGGATGTATTAATGAACTTGGCACGCACAACCGGCTAGGCATGAGAGACTTGTGGGAGAAGTTATAGTTTTTGGATATTTTGTGGATATTTCATGGATATTTCACTATTTTATTGTATTAGGATGAAGTTATTTGTAATGATGAATGGAGATTTTCATTTTGTTAATTTGTAAATGTGTTGATAACAGGTTATGTTAAGCTGTGATGGAATTGTTATATTCAACAGGTTTCAACATGAACAGGGTTATATTTGTTGAACTAGAATTTAGATTTTGATAAAATAGGTATATAATGTGGAAAAAAATATTATGGAATTATTGACAAAATTTTTCATCCCTAAAGAAGGTTTTTTTGTCTCTTATTTAGCTTTGGTGGATGATTAATTTTGTCATGAATTCTTTATTTCGTCGCTAAATGAATTTGTCATGACAAAAAATATTGTCACATTTTGTCACTATTACCCTCAATGAGTGACGAATTTTTTTTGACATTATTTCATCATTTTTAATGATGAATTTGTTTTTGTCTCTATTGGTGGTTTCTTTGACAAAAAATTTTCGTCTTCGTTTATATTAAACGTGACAAAATTATTTTGTCTCTATTTCTTATATTTATGACAAAATACTTTTGTCTCTAATTTCTTCCTTTAATGACAAAATATTTTGTCGCTAATTACTTACAAGTATGTTCCCAACACAGTGTATTGGAGACAAAAAAATTCGTCACAAATTTATCATTTTTAATGATGAATTTGTTTTTGTCTCTATTGGTAGCTTCTTTGACAAATTTTTTTTGTCTTCGTTTATATTAAACGTGACAAAATTATTTCGTCTCTATTTCTTATATTTATGACAAAATACTTTTGTCTCTAATTTCTTCCTTTAATGACAAAATATTTTGTCACTAATTACTTACATGTATCTTCCCAACACAGTGTATTGGAGACAAAAAAATTCGTCACAAATTTATCATTTTTAATGATGAATTTGTTTTTGTCTCTATTGGTAGCTTCTTTGACAAAAAATTTTCGTCTTCGTTTATATTAAACGTGAAAAAATTATTTCGTCTCTATTTCTTATATTTATGACAAATTACTTTTGTCTCTAATTTCTTCCTTTAATGACAAAATTGTTTTTTCGTCTCTAAGACCCTTTAGCGACGAGGCTTTGGCAACAAAACGGGTGACGAAAAATTTTCGTCGTAATTAGTTTGGGTGACGAAATATATATATTTTGGGACAAATTTGTTTCGTCTTTAAATCCCAAATTTGTTGTAGTGAATTACCATGGCTACCAAATAAATATGAATAGCCATATATGATTATATTATAGTTTAAACTACCATACCTATTTATCATATAATGGTTAATTTTGGATAAATAGAATAACTTGGTCATAATAATTAACTATAATGGTAGTTATCTTATCACCTTCTCGGATATAGTAGTATAATTAATGATTATTAACTACCCATATATTAGTCTATCATAATTAGCATTAGTAATTATAGACAATAACCACCATGTAATATCCAACTATATTAATAGTTAACATAAATTGACTATAATATACACTATTAGTTTCTATTATTAATTAACTATGGACTAATTATTATGAACTAAGTGTGGACTAATTATGTTCCTATATGTGAGTATACCAATTTAATATTCATTAGTTGCAGTGACTGAAAATTAATTGATTATGGGATAAACAATTGGTTTACAGTATGCTAAGTGTATTATACTATATCATTAAAACTCCAACTCATTTTTCGACCGCATGATTGGAAAATAGATTACCAACATATTAATTAACGGGTAATGATTCATAATAGGTAGCATGAAACTTAGGGGTGATTTTGGACTAAAATATATGAATTAGCGAATAGACAATAATCATCTATCTTTAACAGTTCATGTTCAAACGAGTCACCATCACTTGTGGATATCTTTTAAATACACAGACTGTATATATCATAAACTCCTACATAATATAAACATAATAATTAGTTCGGTCTCCATTATTTGGGTAAGCTCGGTCACACTGTTCGGAACCGAGGTATGTTGAGCCCACTCTAGGACCTGATCATAGGTTAGCTCGGCTTAATTCTTCTGTGGATAGCTCGGCCTTTGCATATGAAACCGAGATAGGAGAAAGAAAAGGAAGAGCCAAGGTAACCGTTAGATCGGTCACACTAGTTAGTCCAACATGGCAATGTTATTTCGGTCCTGTGGTAGTTCGGCCATGGGAAAACCATCTCACTTGGTTTAAGCAGTGAGGGGGGTGTTGAAGGATAAGCATTATCCTTCAGGAGTATGAATCCTAGGAGGACTCGACATGGAGGAGTAAAAGTCCTACTAAGATTGTGCCACTCGAAACCTATAAAAGCTCACAAGCATCACCTATGGAGAGGTAACACAACTTTGATTCCCGAATACACAGAGCTTTTGTCTATTGGTCTTGTTTACTGACTTAGGCATCGGAGACGTTTCCGGCACACACCCGCCGGCTAGCTCACGTTTGTGTTTTCAGGGAGTGAAGCGACGTCGTACGGAGGAGCGCAGACTTGATCAACAGGATTATAGGAGAAGGTTTATTTCTTTGCCGTACAATTGGCGCTGTCTGTGGGAATTCAGACAAGAACAAAACCTCTTGATCAAGCTTTTCCTCTAGAAGAATCAATGGCGCACAACGAAGATTTACCACAGTCCGCCATTGACGGACAAACACCAGAAGGGGGTGTGAGGCGAGAAGGTCTACCTTTGATCCCTCCTATGGCGGACTTGGAGCCACAACGACAGAATCCCAGAAGGGATACAAGGGGAAGAAGGCGGACTAACAGCCCTCGCCACTCTCGTTCACAGAGTCCAGAGAGACAAAGGCAGAGGATTGACCCTCAAACCTTGGAGGATCGCGTCAAGGAGCAAGACGAATTGATACGACGGATGGCAGTGGACATGGAATCTCTAAAGCGCCAGGTGAAGGGAAAAGAAGTGGCGACAGGAGAGGGGCGCACAAACAAGACGCCCCCTCGCCACTCGGAAGGTCGTAGTAGGAACACCACACCTTCACAAGCAGAGAGTAAAAGCCTCAAGACAGGCGATACTCAATCTAGATCTTCCAGAACTCGTCACTCTAGGTCTGAGAGGACGAGATCTGAGAGGTCATACACAGAAGGAAGCACCTATTGGCCCTCACATATGCACCAAACAAGGTCCAGACAGACGGAGTTGCCCAGATCGTCCGACTTACGAACCGTGCTCGAAGAGAAGGCACGGTGGAAGGAGGACACCAGGGCATGCGATCCACACAGAGTCTCTGCCTTACAGCGGTTGGCTCCTCGGACGTATGGAAGCGTCGAGGTTGGAATGCCAATACCGCGCCCTGCCTACGAACCAACGGACAAGGCACTAGCAAGGCTGTAGACTTCGTCGTTTGTTCGAGCAATTGAGAACGCGCCTCTACCATTAGGCTTCCTACAGCCCAAATTCACTACATATGAGGGGAAGACGGACCCCTACTCACACTTGAGCCACTTTCGCCAGGTCATGGCTGTTTACCAGCGAAACGAAGCTTTGATGTGCATCCTCTTCCCATCAAGCCTTGGCGACTTAGGCTTGACTTGGTTTGAAAAACTTCCAGAAGGCAGCATAACCTCCTGGGCACAACTGGCAGAGGCATTTGTAACAAGGTTCAGGACAAACACCAAAACCCCGGTGGAGATCGACCAGTTACTCTCCATCGACATGGGCGACAAGGAGACCCTAAGATCCTACAACAATCGCTACTGGGAGACCTTCAACCAGATTGGGGACTGCCCCACCAATCTCGCCATTGCACAGTATAAAAGAGGCCTTCCAGTCGGCAACAGGCTAAGGGACTCAATCACCATGACACCGCCTCTCACCATGGAGGCCCTGATGGAAAGAGTGCATCAGTACATCAGGGTGGAAGAGGATGGTGCCCGTACCAAAACAAAAACTGGCGCAACCGCAATACCAGAGAAAAAGGCCTCAGCAAAGGTCAACGCGGTAGACCGTCCGAACAGAAACGGACGAGGCAGGCGAGACAATGGAGAGGACCAAGACAAAAGATGGCTGAGAGCCCGCACTGCCATAACTATGGTATTTAAGAAACCGATCTACCGAATACTTAGTGAGATTCGAGACGACCCTTTCGTCAGATGGCCAGCCAAGCTAGGCGACGCACAGAAGGACTACGATGAAAGGTCGCGATGCACCTTCCATAAAGAAAAGGGGCACCGGACTGAGAATTGCACGCCATTGAGACAGCACCTGGAGGAGTTGGTGGCGGCAGGTCACCTGGACAAGTACATTGAAGGAGGGGCACAGCCAGCCCCCCAGGACGACAACAACCCCAACGGAATACCAATCGACGCCCCACCTCAAGGCGTAATCAATGTGATACATGGAGTCTTCGAACCTGAGCGTGTATGCGAGCTCAGAGGGTCGATCAAAAAGGCTGAGCACTTAAGGGAGGTACTAAGCGCTCAACCTATCATCAAAAAGGGGAAGACAGAGGCCTCAAACGTCATGTCTTTTTTAGACAAAGACTTGGACAGAATATATTGCCCTCACAATGATGCCCTGGTTGTCACTCTCCGAGTCAAGGATTTTGACGTCAAGCGGATTCTGATTGACCAGGGTAGTTCATGCGAAATAATGTACTACGAGACGTTCAAACAATTGAAGTTACAAGACAAAGACTTGGCACCTGTGGTGTCTCCCCTGATTAGATTCAACTCAATGCCAGAATGGCTAGTCGGCAAAATCATTCTTCCAGTTAAAGCAGGGAGTGTGACGAAACAAGTGGAATTCTGGGTGTTGAAGGTCCCCTCCACTTACAACAATCATCTTGGGCAGAACATGGCTGCATGCCATGCGATCGGTGGCGTCATCCTACCACCAAGTAATGCGGTTCCCCAACGACACCGGAGTAATAGAAGAAGTCTATGGAGATCAGATCATGTCGAGGCAGTGCTTTGTCACGGTGAATGGCAGCCGCGCCGCCAAAGGATACGTTCATTCGGTGGAAGAACCTAAGAGTAATGAACTGTTCGCAGATGTTGGCAAAGCGGCTAGCCAGAAAGCGGTGGAAGACTTGGTAGAGGTAAGAATAGATGAAAAGAACCCGGATAAGTTCTTTTTGCTCGGTGCGTCGTTGTCCAGCACTAAGAGATTACAGGTCTTGGAATTCTTGACCTCTAACATCGAAGTGTTCGCCTGGACACCATACGACATGCCAGGCATTGATCCCAACTTCATCTATCACCAACTCAATGTCCACGCATCCGCCAGACCAATCATTCAGCGCACCCGCAGATCGGCACTCCACCACGCCGAGATAGTGGCGGAAGAAGTAGGAAACCTACTGGAGGCAGGAGCAATTAGAGAGGTGCACTACCCAAGATGGATCTCCAACACAGTCGTAGTGCCAAAAAAGAATGGCAAGTGGCGTGTCTGCGTTGACTACAAAACAGTCAACAAGGCGTGCCCAAAAAACAGCTTTCCTCTACCACGGATAGATCAACTGGTAGACCTAACAGCGGGGCACAACCGACTTAGCTTTCTGGATGCATACAGAGGCTACCACCAAATCGCCATGCATGAACCAGATCAGGAAGTGACATCCTTCACAAATCCAAGAGGACTATACTGTTACAAGGTCATGCCCTTTGGCCTAAAGAACGCAGGGGCAACATTCCAGAGAATGGTCACCAAGATGTTGGAGCCATTGTTAGGCAGAACAATGGAGACTTACATCGACGATATGGTGGTCAAGAGCAAGGGCAAGAATGACCATCTCAAGGACCTAGGCGAGATGTTTCAGATCCTGAAGAAGCACAAGTTACGCCTCAATGCGTCGAAGTGTGCATTCGGAGTAGGATCTGGAAAATTCATGGGCTTCCTAGTGACCAACCGGGGTATTGAGGCAGACCCATCTCAGATCAAGGCTATTTAGGATCTGGAGAGACCAAACTCAGTAAAAGAAGTGCAGCATCTCACTGGCATGGCAGCTGAGCTCAATCGGTTCATAAGCCGATCGTCAGACAGACTACGACCATTCTTCCATGCTCTAAAAGCCAAGTTTGAGTGGGACGAAGAATGCGACCGAGCTCTGGAAAGCTTAAAAGAATACATGTCTTCTCCACCACTACTTGTGACCCCAATACCTGGAGAAGAACTCTTCATGTACCTGGCAGTCTCTCAGCACACAATTAGCGCAGTGTTGGTCCGAGCGGAAGGAGTCCAACATCTGCCCATCTTTTATGTCAGCAAGACATTGCTGGGCGCCGAAATAAGGTACTTGCCACTGGAAAAACTGGCATTGGCCTTGATGATGGCCTCAAGGAAGCTATTGCACTACTTTCACGCCCACACCATAGTTGTCCTCACAGCCTTCCCATTAAAGGCTTTGTTTGAAAGGGCGAACTTCTCTGGGCGAATTCTGAAGTGGGCAGTAGAGTTGGGACAATACGACATCAAGTTCCAACCCAGGACCGCAATAACGGCTCAAGCTTTGGCAGATTTTGTCATAGAATTCACTCCTGGAAGTCATCATATCTGCCCAGTCGACCTGACTGAAACAACCGAACTAGGGATGGAAGTTGACGTCGGAATAACGCAACCCCTGGTACTGGTTACTCAGTCAGGTCCCAAGGCAGACCAGAGCAAAGAAAGCAAGGAAGAAGCAAACCATGCTATACCAAGTCCAGACTCGCCAACAAATAAAGACTTGGTACAATCAGATAGCAAGGGGCAGACAGCAAGCATGGACCTTGAAGAAGACACCAGCAACATGGAAGACCCCAAGGCATCATCTGATCCCTCCACTTGCAGGAAGCTCTTCGTGGATGGAGCATCCAACCGGCATGGAGCAGGACTCGGCATAGTCCTTATCTCTCCAGACGGCCTAGTAGTGGAGCAGGCAGTCAACCTTGGCTTCCCAACATCAAACAACGAAGCGGAGTATGAAGCGCTTCTTGCAGGTCTCAAATCACCATTCTACATGAAGGCCACTGAACTAATGGTTTACAGCGACTCACAGCTGGTGGTGAACCAAATTTCAGGCGACTATGAAGCAAAGGATGACAGAATGGCTAAGTACCAAGAGTTGGTCAGAACAGAGATCAAGAAGTTTGAAGTGGTGAGGATAGAACAGATCGGCAGAGAGGAAAACAACAGAGCAGACGAACTAGTGGGCTTCGCCTCAATGGCATATACCTCCATCCCTCATCCACTACTGATCAACTACCTGCCTAGACCAAGCATTGAAGACCTAGAAGCAGAAGAGGTATGTTGCGCCGATCTAGGCCCTTCTTGGATGGATCCCATCATATTATTCTTGAAAGAAGGCATCTTACCAGAAGAAAAGAAAGAGGCCAATAGAATAGGAGCAAAGTCGCAGCGATTTTGGCTCTTCCCATCCTTGGCATTGTACAAAAAATCATTCTCAGGACCTTACCTAAAGTGTGTCCACCCCAGCAAAGTAGAAGCATTCTTGTTCGAAATACATGAAGGCGTATGATGAAGCCATCAAGGGGGAAGATCATTGGCATATCAGGCAATTTCGCAAGGATATTGGTGGCCATACATGCAAGCGGATTCAGAAAAGTATGTCAAAAAGTGCGAAAAGTGTCAAAGGTTTGCACACCAAATACACCAACCTGCCAGAGAACTTCTACCTCTCACTAGCCCGTGGCCCTTCGCAATGTGGGGATTCGACATAGTAGGACCACTTCCAACAGCACCCAGCAACAGGAAGTTCTTCCTTGCAGTGACCGACTACTTCACTAAATGGGTGGAAGCAGAAGCCTTGGCATCAATCAAGGAAAAAGATGTGAAGAAGTTTGTTTGGCAGAACATCATCACTCGGTTTGGCATACCAAAAGCCCTAATCTCAGACAACGACACTCAGTTCGATGGCAGAATTTTCAGAGGCTTTTGTGAAGAGTACAAGATAGAGTTCTACAATTCTACACCGGCATATCCCCAAGCAAATGGTCAGGCAGAGGCATCAAATAAAGTCGTCTTGGATGGATTGAAGAAAAGGTTAGAAAAAGCAAAGGGCAAGTGGGCGGAAGAACTTCCTCATGTTTTATGGGCTTACCGCACCACACCCCAGCGATCGACAGGAGAAACACCATTCTCCCTAGCCTATGGCATGGAGGCAGTAATCCCACTGGAAGTTGGCCTCCCTACGATTCGGAGCGAAAACTTTGATCCAAACTTAAATGGCGAAGCCATAGCATTGGAGCTTAACCTTGTGGAAGAAAGAAGAGACAGAGCATTGATTCACATCGCCTCCTACCAACAAGAACTGTCCAGAAAGTATAACAAAATGGTGCATCCAAGGCAATTCAAGATCGGAGATTGGGTACTACGCAAAGTGATGGGAAACACTTTGGTGCGGGGAGATGGCAAGCTAGGGCCTAATTGGGAAGGACCTTACAAAGTGGTCAGATTAGCAGGCAAAGGGGCATACCACTTAGAAGACGAGGATGGCAAGGCAATTCCCAGGCCATGGAATACTGCAAATCTCAAGTTATTTTATTTTTAGCTTTTTTCTTTTTAAGCATGTGTAATTTTTCATTTTCCCAATAAAACAAGTCGTTTTCTTTTCAGTATAAACGTTGTTGTCTGTGAAAGATAGTTTTTAGCGAGTTAGGTACATCACAAATATTTTATTCTAAGTTGGCTGGAAAAACTAACTTAGAGGTTGGCTGGATTAAACCAACACCCCTCCTAAGCCCAGGATAAGGATCCAGGCCGCAGGACGTTTGGTCGGAATAACCAAATATTTTATTCTAAGTTGGCCGGAAAAACTAACTTAGTGGTTGGCTGGATTAAACCAACACCCCTCCTAAGCCCAGGATAAGGATCCAGGCTGCAGGACGTTTGGTCGGAATAACCAAACACTTTATTCTAAGTTGGCTGGAAAAACCAACTTAGAGGTTGGCTGGATTAAACCAACTCTTGTTACTCTTCAGCCGAAGTAAGTTTATGGCTGAAGAATGGTTGGCTGGATTAAACCAACTCTTTGTACTCTTCAGCCGAAGTATGTATATCGGCTGAAGAGTGGTTGGCTGGATTAAACCAACTCTTGTTACTCTTCAGCCGAAGTAAGTTTATGGCTGAAGAATGGTTGGCTGGATTAAACCAACTTTTTGTACTCTTCAGCCGAAGTATGTATATCGGCTGAAGAGTGGTTGGCTGGATTAAAGCAACTCTTTGTACTCTTCAGCCGAAGTTTGTATATCGGCTGAAGAGTGGTTGGCTTGTAAGCTTAGATTGATTAGATTGACCAGCTAAAGACCGAAATAACACATGGAACAGAAGAAGCAATCATTCAAAGAAAGCAAGTACAAACAGGCTAGAAAATCGAGATAACACCTGACGTTAAAGAAAATTTTCATTACCAAGTTCAAAACAGTTTCCATTACAGAGCAGGGGACTTTTGTTCTACTAACAAAGAAGAAAAAATACAAGGTCAGTTGAAAAGATCATCAATCTCGGTATCTAGCTCGGCATCAACATCAACATCAACACGAACTCCGGTTTCAGAAGTTGGAGCAGTCTTGGTTGGGAGCTCGGTCTCTAGTGAAAGCACGGCTTCGGTCGACAAGTCTTCAACCCTTGGCTCCAACCGAGCTGATTGATCATTAGCTTGCTCATTGACAACCGGAGTATCAGTTGCCTTGTCTTCATCATCGTCAGACGCCTCAAGGAATTGCTTCTGAAGATCGGCAGCATACTCCTTCAGTGAGGCCAGAATAAAATACTGAGGAGCATTGTAGACCTCGGTTTCAAGCCCACAACCGAGCTGCTCCACAGCACCTCTCCAGCCGCACTTAAAGAACAGATCCTTCGCTGCCTCGCATTGTTGAATATAAGCAGCCTCGCCGTCTTTGAAGCCCTTTAGCTCGGCGTCATCAGCTTTCTTCTTCAGTTCTTTTATTTCGGCGTCCTTGGTGCTTTCAAGCTTTGCAAGCTCCCACAAATGCTTGTCTGTCATCTCGGTTAGAGCTCTTTGTTTGTCGTTGTTAGCCGAGGTAACTAGTCCGGTTAGACGAGTTACCTCGGCCTCCAGCTCGGCCGTCTTTACTTGGGATTGTTTGAGCTCGGTGGTCTTGGCTTCGACTTCCGCCATGGCCTGCCTTGTTGTTTTCCTTAGCTCCAACACTCGCCTGTGCGTGATATTGTTTTTCTGAATGGCCTGCAAAAGAATTGTTTATTTTTAGCCGAGCTGAGAGTTAGAAAAATTAGAAAGATCGAAAAAAGCTACTTACCAGGATCATTGATTTCGTTGACGACCGGATGGACTTCAGTTCGGAGTTAAGTTGATTGTGGTGGTGCTCCATGTCTTTTGGAAGACACACACTCTTGGCCAGGTTGAAGGCCAGTACGTGATCCTTCTCTGCAGCCACCGAGTCGGTGTCTTGGATATCTCGGTTCTGGAAAGTAAGCTTGGGTGCCCACTTGGAAGAGCTAGATCGGTCGGATTGCTCCGGCTGAGGGCTCGGTGGAGGACTTGGAGGCGGAAGAATGGTCTCATCTTCGTCAACAAGTCGTTGCTCGGTTTGGCTAATCCGGGCACGCTTGTTCGCCCGAGATGAGGATGGCTGCTGGGATAGAAGAGCTACCACGGTCTCAGTGGTCTGACCGGTTTGTGGTACCTCGGGTCTGTTAGTTTCGGTTAGAAGTGTCCTTACTCTGCTCCTTTTTGCCATTTCTTGTTCGGCAGTCAGAGGGACGAGGTTGATTTGGGGCAAGGTTGGGTCCGATTCTGGTGCGTCTTCAAGAAGGAAATCGGTCACTCTGGCTTTTCGGCGACCGCTGTATCTGTAGGTCGGCTCAAAATTTAACAGCTTAGCCCAACTCCTTTCTTCAACACGTAGTACGGCGCGGAGTGTGTTCAGGTTGGGATAACCGTACAAGGATGCAAGATGGGCTGAGTCTGCAAAAAGAATACAACTGTTAGATCAGTTATGAAACCAGAAACTGAAGTAAAACAGAAGCATGCATATAGCCGAAGTAAGTTATACCAGGGATTCTTTTTTTCCAGTTTATACTTCGGCCAGGAATCTGGGATTGATGATCCTCGAAGTTCCTAGACACCCAGAAAAAATCGTCATCGTTTAAGTCTTTATCCGGTGTATCTTTTATATCTTCTCTCGGCGACGGCGTATTCTTAAATAGTAGACCCACCCATCTTCTTTTGATCCTAAGGAATATTGGTGGAATATTTTGGCTAGACCGAGGTTGAGACCGGCTTGGTGGTTTAGTTCGGCTATTCCCATTATTATACGGTATGAATTAGTGGATAGTTGGGTTGGGCATATTCTGGTTTGTCTAAGGAATTCACAAATCAAGGGTTGGACTGGAAATCTTAGTCCGGTCTCTATTATTGAAACAAGGGTAAAAGGCACAAAGCCTTCATTCCTCCATGGTGTGACACCTTTTTTGGCTAGGGTAAGGTGGACATCGTCAGGAATGTTATAGTCCTTACGGAATTCGGCTAGGCCACCTGGTGTCTCTACTAAGAATCTATACTTTCCCATTTTATTCTATAAGTTATTGATAAATTAGTTCGGTTGGAAAATTGTGCTCAGTAGCTCGGTTGAGCGCGCAGAGGAGTGCCTGGGCAACCTAAGTCTGCAAAGTGGAAAACAAAGGTGTTAAGCACAGATCGTTGACCGTGCTACAAAATCAAAGCAAAGATAAAAGAAGTCTTACTTCGACTATGTGGGATGCTACAGGTTCTATCTCGGTTTCAACAAAATGCTTGGTAGCTCGGATTGAGCAAGGGGTTCGATAGCTCGGTTTGTTTATGGGGTTGGTTATCTCGGTCTGAACTACAGGTTTTGTTACCTCGGTTGAGCCTCTAGGGGTAGCTTTCTTAGTTCGGTTTCAAACTAAGAAAGCTGGCTTAGCCCCGAAGACCTAACTCGGTCGAAGGCTAAGGTTTCCATTATACTAAGTTCAGACTTAGTTCGGTGCGTTTTATCTCGCCTAAGGTCAATCAGAAGATGGTGACTTACTAAAACTACTAATATATACAAGTTCTAGTTCGGTTATGATCTGGCTAGATTCGCACTTAAACGCAAACAATATCCTAGTTCGGTTGCTTCATGATTGTGGATCAAAATCAGTGTTCTACAGGATATTATGTGTGTTCGAGTGTTCTATGGCTAAGTTTTTTTAGGAAAAACACAAATGGAAGCAAAATGGTGTTTTTTCAAAAAACAAACGCAAAAAACTATGGATTGAAGAGCAGAAAAGTAAAAAAACAGAGCAAGAAAGATAGATTTGCTTACCAGATTGAAGTAGAAGACCTGGGGATGGAAGCAACAGCAGTAAATGAGGAACACGAAGCAAGCTTCACAGTTGCAAGAGTTGGAGAGCAATGGAGCTT
>JAPPVO010007763.1:0-18696 GCA_030407325.1 Camellia japonica
TGCAAATTCTGCTGGTCTGATTGTTCTTTTCTCGATGACCATGGCTATACTATCATCTGGTATATCCACATTTGCTTCTAGTGTAGCCAAGGCATTGGGGAAACGGTTGTGTGTTTGAGGGGTGTGCTGAATCTGGACATAATCAAACTAGGTGAGCAACTTCTGGATGATGGTGTGGTATGGGGCCAACAGTGGCTCCTTCGAGGCAAAATCACCCATTGTTTGCTTGACAACTAACTTGGAGCCCCCCAAATTTTCAACTTGCGGAGGCCATTCTTTTCGGCAGCAATTAGACCCAGTATCAACGCCTCATATTTACCCTCGTTCTTTGAACATTCGAAGTCAAGCTTATATGATAGATGAAACTTCTCTCCTTCTTGACTAGTTAGTGTTATGCCAGCTCCACCTTTTCTGGCTCCGGAAGCTCCATCAAATTTTAAGTCCCAATAAGTCTCAAATGCAGCTATTGAGACATGGACCTCACCTGGTAGATGTACCTCTGCAGGTTCATGTTCACTAGATGGGAATTGAGCTAGTAAGTCTACAAGTGCTTGGCTCTTAATAGCTTTAGGAGTAACACAAGTGATGTCATATTCTGCTACAGCCAAAATCCATCTTGCCATTCTTCTAGTCAGAGCGGGCTTGCTCAGCAAGTAGCGGACTTGATCACTCTGGGTCACAACCTGGATCGGGTGTGCCAAAAAATAGTGGTGCAACTTTTACGCTATGAAGATTAAGGCTAAACAATGCCTCTCAATTGGGGTATACCGTGATTCACACTACAAGAAATAACAGTTTTGCCGACCAAAAAATTAGTCGCCAAAGGTCGGATTTTTAGTCGCTGATACCATTTAGCGACTAAATTTTTTTGTCGCCAAATCAGTCGCCTAAACCCTATTGGCGAATGTTTTAGCGACTAAATGCGTGTTTGGCCGCTGAAAGTGCAACATTTGGCTACTATTTTTTTTAGTAGCCAAATGTTACCTTTTAGCTACTAAATTTTATTTGGTCAGCAAAATTAAATGTTTGGCTACTAAATTATTGGTCGCCAATAGTCTATTTTATTTTTTAAAATTATACATTTACCGACCAATACTCAAGAAATCGGGGACCAAACCTTGTAGTTGCCAAAAGCTTATTCGTGAAAAAAAAAAAAAATTACACTCACTAGTTTCTCATCTGCTCTTGTGGAGATTCGAACCATCAACCTCCCACACCATAAACCTTATGCAACACACTCTTTCCACTACGCCTCTATAACACCATATGATTATATATGCAACATATATTATTTTAGTACATAGACCCGTATTAATATAAAATTATATATATAAATATAATTATTTTTTATTGAACATAATTTATGTAAAAGTAAATTATTTACTATAAAAAAAAAGACCACTTCTGGCTACTAAACATCTTTTTAGTCGCCCAATGCCTCACTTTTGGCTACTAAATTATTTTTAGTGGCCAAAAAGCCTCACTTTTGGCTACTAAAATTTTTTTAGTCGGTAAAAGCATCACATTTGGCTACTAAACATCTTTTTAGTCGCCCAATGCCTCACTTTTGGCTACTAAATTATTTTTAGTCGCCAAAAAACCTCACTTTTGGCTACTAAAATTTTTTTAGTCGGTAAAAGCACCACTTTTGGCGACCAAACATCTTTTTAGTCGACCAATGCCTCACTTTTGGCTACTAAATTTTTTTTAGTCGATAAAAGCCTTACTTTTGGCTACTAAAATATTTTTAGTCTGTAAAAGCCTTATATCGGCGACCAAACAGATTGTTAGTCGCCAAAACCTATACTTTTGACTACTAAATTTTTTTAGTCGCCAAAAATTTACTTTTGGCTACTAATGCTTTTTTAGTCGCCAAAACCTAAACTTTCAGCGACCAAAGGTGATTTTTTAGTCGCCAAAGATGCTTTTTCTTGTAGTGTCAGCGCCATTGACTTTGAGATTGATGTAATAGACTAGTTTCTCAACACCATCTATGTCCTAGACAAGTAGAGCCCCAATAGACCGGGGTGTAGAGGTCAGGTATAGTAGCAGAGGCTTTGCAAGGTGTAGGGCAATCATTGTAAGTGGAGAGGTAAGTGTTTTCTTCACCATGTCAAATGTCTGTTGGTGTTCCTGCAACCATTCAAACTCGTGATTCCCTTTTAGTAGTGTCCCAAAGGAAAAGGTTATCTCAACAAGGGCTGGAATGAACTTCTTGAGGTATGACACCTTACTTAGGAATTTCTTCAAAGCCTTTTGAGAGTGTGGTGGTGGCATCTCCATGATTGACTTGATCTTATCCCCATCTAGCTCGATCCCCATGCAACATATCATAGAACACTGCAGTCATAGCCCCTTGGTAGGTTGCCCTCGCATTTTTTAAACCTGTGGTAAAGTGGTTTGGAAATACTCTTGGATCCAGTTAGACGCTCTTGATCCTCTGATTGCTACCTGAAAAAGGGATGAACACTCCGGTCGGGGGTGCCAGAATTAGCATTCCGACGGACAAGTCAGTATTCTCTCAAATTTACTTCTATCTCAAGTTATCTTGTAAATTCTCACATACCTCCTTTGGCTGACATTTCTTCCTTTTTATATTACCTCTAGGCCCAAGGGTCGAGCCCACTCTTGATCTCGCACGTAGTTACTTAGTCGGCCTTCCAGTTGAGTGTTGGCTCCTATTCGGCTCCTTATATGGCCGATTCGTTTATTCGGCTTCATGAGCCTTTGGTCAGGGCCGAATTGCTTTTGGCCTGATGTCGATCAAATTCCTTGGCCTTTTCCTAATTGACTTTGTTCGACTTCCATAATTATCCCCCAACATCCGACTAATACCAATTAGCCAGCATGTTTGGTTTCACGTATGGAAAGTCAATAATATGGTGCTCGCACTTCCAATATTGAAGTGTTAGAAACACAGTTTTAGAAATCATTATAACTTCCCGCCCCTTCGTACACGTTGCTCATTTAACGCGATACAAAACCACGTTGTCCCTTCGAATATTTTTAGAATATGCAAGGCTTTTTGGTTATCTCACAGTATCACTTCTTCTTCACAACCTCTGCGACTTCTGCCTGCTCCCCATTGTCCTTCTCTCTCTAACTTGTAAGTTCTTCTCTTCTTCGTATTTCTTCCTCATTCTAGCTCCCATTTTCTTGTTCATTTTTAGATAGCATATTTTCTATTCCGATTTGAATGGCGAAACATCTGAAAGCTCTCCTTTCTGCAGATCGTATTTTTACATTTCGATGCCATTTCTCAATTCCAGATGATGTCCACCTGCCACTCGTGGAAGACAGTGTAGTTGATATGGAGAGGACTAATGCAAGTACGATCATCTTTCCCCTCCTATCAATCACTGAGGGCGGAGTCCGTTTCCCTCTTCATCCATTTCTGAGGGCCATTCTTCGCTTTGGGGTCCGCTCCCTTCATAGCCTGTAGACACCCCATTTTTGACCGACCTTAAGACTCAGACGTCACCGATTGAGCGCTCGGTGATGTTGCATATTGTGCTCGTTCAGAAGTCTCAGAGTCGCGGCCGTGCGCCCTGCCTCCAGACTTCCGAACTCTCTTCTGTGCCTTGCCTCGGTTTGCGAACCAGACTCGATTTTCTCTATTTTCTTTCTTGAGGGGAGGGAGAGGTCCCGTAGACCGTCTCTCAGTGGACGTGGGCTACATTTCGTGGCCGTAGGCCATTTTGCCCATTTCGGAGCCCGGTCCCCGGTTTTCGGAGCCGTCAGGCCGTGTGCCTCGGTTCGGGACCACCCAACCATCTCCGATTCCTCCGGTTCTTGGCATGCATCTCATTTACTCCCTTTCGAGGGACACTGGGGTCTTAGATACCCACTTCGTGGTTGAACACCACTCCCAGTACCCAACAGTCAGTTTCCTCCTGTAGAAAAAGTTATGCCAGTTTCCGTAAAGCCGCGCAGATTCAGTCCAACCGGGCTTCAACCAACCATATCTCCTCCCCTCGGATTTGGACTTAGGAGATTCTTGAGTGAAAAATGAAGCCCCGGAAGTAAGCTTTCCAATGGTGGTGGCCTCATATTTTAATTCCTCTTGTGCAAAGAGTTACGCCCGTTTCGGTGAAGCCGCGCAGACTTTTCTCCTTCCCGGATTCATGCTGAACCACTTTTGACCAAAAAAAAAGTTGGTTGTCAAAACAATTGCTGGCCTCCCACCCTCCTACAAGCTTCCTAACCATGAAAATAAGGCCTCCACCAAAAATGAGCCCAAACCGATGCAAAATGAAGGCTCGGGGGCCAAAACACGCAGTTCGGGGTCCCGAAAACTGACTGTTGGGTACTAGAAGTGGTGTTCAACCACGAAGTGGGTATCTAAGACCCCAGTGTCCCTCGAAAGGGAGTAAATGAGATGCATGCCAAGAACCGGAGGAATCGGAGATGGTTGGGTGGTCCCGAACCGAGGCACACGGCCTGACGGCTCCGAAAACCGGGGACCGGGCTCCGAAATGGGCAAAATGGCCTACGGCCACGAAATGTAGCCCACGGCCACTGAGAGACGGCCTACGGGACCTCTCCCTCCCCTCAGGAAAGAAAATAGAGAAAACCGAGTCTGGTTCGCAAACCGAGGCAAGGCACAGAAGAGAGTTCAGAAGTCCGGAGGCAGGGCGCACGGCCGCGACTCTGAGACTTTTGAACGAGCACAATATGCAACATCACCGAGCGCTCAATCGGTGATGTCTGAGTCTTAAGGTCGGTCAAAAATGGGGTGTCTACAGTTGCCCCTCTTTGACAGAACTCGGAAGTCACAAGTGACGGGAGTGAATGTCAAAGCCCAGAGACGACCCATTTTTGACAAGGCCGAACACTTAGACAATCATACAAGATGAACAGAGATATGTGCCCGCAGGCGTGCCCGCAGGCAAGGGCAAAATGCAAAATGATATGCAGGGAGATTTTGATAATTGGACTTATACGCTACGCGAAGCCAGTTTGAAAATTGGACTTATACGCTACGCGAAGCCGGTTTGAAAATTGGACTTATACGCTAAGCGAAGCCGGTTTGAAGATTGGACTTATACGCTAAGCGAAGCCTGTTTGAAGATTGGACTTACACGCTACGCGAAGCCGGTTTGAAGATTGGACTTATACGCTACGCGAAGCCGGTTTGAAGATTGGACTTATACGCTAAGCGAAGCCTGGTTTGAAGATTGGACTTATACGCTAAGCGAAGCCGGTTTGAAGATTGGACTTACACGCTAAGCGAAGCCGGTTTGAAGATTGGACTTATACGCTAAGCGAAGCCGGTTTGACAATTGGACTTATACGCTACGCGAAGCTGGTTTGAAGATTGGACTTATACGCTACGCGAAGCCGGTTTGAAGATTGGACTTACACGCTAAGCGAAGCCGGTTTGACGATTGGACTTACACGCTAAGCGAAGTCGGTTTGAAGATTGGACTTATACGCTACGCGAAGCCGGTTTGAAGATTGGACTTATACGCTAAGCGAAGCCGGTTTGACAATTGGACTTATACGCTACGCGAAGCCAGTTTGACAATTGGACTTATACGCTACGCGAAGCCGGTTTGAAGATTGGACTTATACGCTAAGCGAAGCCTGTTTGAAGATTGGACTTACACGCTACGCGAAGCCGGTTTGAAGATTGGACTTATACGCTAAGCGAAGCCTGTTATCACTCAGGATCATGCAAAGAGAGCTGTAATGAAGCAATTATGCGAAATAAATGCAACATTTTAAGCGAAAGCTAGGCAAGAAGTGAACTCGAGACAAATTACATCTCGTGTAGAAGGAATGAAAGAAAAAAAAATGCAATGCTCATTGCGTCTCACGCGGAGAAGGCTAAAAGCGACTACCGAGAATACCCGTAGTCTCACACAAGACATCTCTCTGCGTATCACACACAAGAGAGGAAGAAGGTAAGTTTCTCAGCGTATCACACGGAAGAGAAGAAAGGTGAACCTCTTAGCATATCACATGCAAGAGAGGAAAGGGTCGTCTCTCAACGTATCACACGCAAGAGAGGAAAGGGTCGTCTCTCAGCGTATCACACGCAAGAGAGGAAAAGATAGAAACCGGGTAAACAATGGTGTAACCAACAGGCGTATCTCAACGTATTTCATACGGAGAGAGGAAGGTTTTAACTGGGGAAACAATGGTGTAACCAACAGGCATATCTCAACGTATTTCATACGGAGAGAGGGAAGGTTTTAACCAGGGGGACAATGGTGTAACCAACAGGCGTATCTCAACGTATTTCATACGGAGAGAGGGAAGGTTTTAACCGGGGAAACAATGGTGTAACCAACAGGCGTATCTCAACGTATTTCATACGGAAAGAGGGAAGGTTTTAACTGGGGGGACAATGGTGTAACCAACATGCGTATCTCAACGTATTTCAAACGGAGAGAGGGAAGGTTTTAACCGGCGGGACAATGGTGTAACCAACAGGCGTATCTCAACGTATTTCATACGGAGAGAGGGAATGTTTTAACCGGGGAAACAATGGTGTAACCAACAGGCGTATCTCAACGTATTTCATACGGAGAGAGGGAAGGTTTTAACCGGGGGGACAATGGTGTAACCAACAGGCGTATCTCAACGTATTTCATACGGAGAGAGGGAAGGTTTTAACCGGGGGGACAATGGTTCGAGTGTGTGTGATTGATACACAAAGTAGGCAAAGCGAGTGTGTGATAGATCCACTATTTGAGCAAAGTGTAATTGATATACAAAGGGTGAAGTGAGCAGAGTGTGATGGAGACACAAAAGACAAGCACAAAGTGTGATAGATGTACTAAGTGAATAAGTGTGATGGATACACAATAGGTGAACACAAAGTGTGATAGATGCACTGAGTGAACAGAGTGTGATTGATACACTAAAGCAAATGAAGTGTGTTAGATACACTGAGTGAAGCAAATAAAGTGTGATTGATACGCTAAAGCAAATGAAGTGTGTTAGATACACTGAGTGAAGCAAATAAAGTGTGATTGATACACTAAGTGAATGAAGTGTGATTGATACACTAAGTGAAGCAAATAAAGTGTGATTGATACACTAAGTGAATGAAGTGTGATTGATACACTAAGTGAAGCAAATAAAGTGTGATTGATACACTAAGTGAATGATCTCAAACGGAACTTCTTTGAATGAACCGTACATACAATATCGTGCATGACTGAGAAAGAAACTTGACAGGTACAATGCATTACAATGCATGATGCTTAAGGAAAGCAATGAATGGACAAAGCGGTGCTTTAGAAAGCACCTCATGAAATGAGTGGCGGTAAACCGCTCTTCTCCGACGGGGATCTCCCTTCGTGCTCTTCGAACACTTTACCTTCAACTCACAGTACAAAGGTTCTGAAATGCTAACAAGTAACAATATCTGCATGTAGGAGCCACGGCTGCCGCTTGTCTTCCTGATCATACTCACAACTTTCCCTATTCTCTAACGGGGTGACAGACTAGGTTGGTTCAGTATCCAGAATTGAGGTGCATACACGCTATCTCAACCTATGGGGCTTCCATACGGATTTCAAGCCGAGGGCATGCCTCTGGGTATTTAAACCAGACTTTAGTCTCGGAAATCCCGAACCTTTGCGTTCTAGGCAACAGCCATTCGAACTCTAGTTTCCACCGTCGTAGTTGGTCTCCTAGGAACTCATTGCAAACGCAGTCAAGATGCATCTGGCAGGGACTAGTATTCAGAGAGAGCATTTCTGATTGCCATTCTGGCTTGAGGCAGACTTGATCTTGAGCTTGAGGTAGAGGCACACTCATGCTTCGGAGCATTGACAAGACCTGACAAGGTGCATACGAAATGCGATCTCGGAGTTTACTGAAGTTGAAACAAACTCAGATGCCCGACATTTTCCTTTTTTGCTTTTGCTTTGCAGCCCGAAACTCATAGCTTTAGATAGGTCCTGGTTTCACTGTTCTCATATGACCTGGGTTGAACCCTGCGGTTTTCTGAAAGAACAAATTCTGTTTTGCACAAATGTGGAGAATGGCACGGCACTCATAGCACAAAACGATTTTATTTTTTGAAAATGAGAAAAGGATTCTCAACCGGGTATTAAGCCTACAACTGACCACAGCCAAAACAACTCAACACAGAAAAACAAAAGGTAAACGACCTAAACACAACGAGACACGCTCGGATGAAATGAGACAAACGAAAAGACACGACACTCAGACGTGCACAGGGAGCCTGTTTCACCGGGTAGTGTTTCCCACCCTTTCTCACTTGTGATTCTCACATCACTTGGCACTCAATCTCTAGTTTTCTGAAAAAGCCCTTTTCTCACTTTTTTTTTTCATCGCACATCTCTCTATTCTTCAATCTCTCATTTTTCAATCCCTCCCCTGGGTGGTTGATGGATAAGCAGAAAGTTGTGGGCTTTTGCCCCTGGTATTCTACCAGATTCTTCTTCTTCTGCATGCAGCTAGTGAATTCCTCCCACAGAGGGGTTGTGCTACAAATGAGTGTGTAGCGAATCTACAGCTGACACCGGTTGATGATGCTCTGCCAGGGAGCTTGGACGTGATCAGATCTGTCAAGATGAGGGAGTGGAATATCTTGATCCATTCCCGTTCGTGCTTCGCACTTGGCTTGATACCTAGCTGCTTCGAGGGTGAGAGAGCCTTCAGCACTTTGTTGTTAGCTTCAATTGTGCCCTTTTTCTTGGCATGTAGAGTGCCCTTCTGGCAAATGCATTGATAACGGGAAAAGACAGAACACCTGACTCCACTGTGCCCCTAGTTCATCGTTTTGACCATTTTTTGTTTTTGGCTTTCTGCTAAAACAATTTTAACCAAAATGAGAGTTAGATTAACATGCTTGTTCAACTTTTGATTTGAAATCATGCAAGTCAGGCTATGAGCACTGAAAATTTTCCTTTTTTGGGTCCATGAAAAGGATCCAGTTTTGGAAAAGATAGAATGATTTTCGAGAAAATAGTCAACCTCAGTAAAGATTCTCAAAAGCTGTTTTTGCAATCGGCCACTGCTCAACGAGCATAGAACCCACTCTCGAGATGCACAACCTCAGATTCGAAGAAAAATTGCCCCTTGCTTGAAGAGAGCTGCATGGCAACGGAAAGTTGCCCCTTGTTTGAACGGCACTGCGGCGCATTTGAATGGCAACGGAAAGTTGCCCCTTGTTTGAAAGGCACCGCAACGCATTGTAGTCAGTCCTCAGAGCGATGATTGCAATCGAACTCCCGGATACAAAGGAGGCAAGGATGGTCAAAATCATTGCATGGACACACTTGATTTGGAAGTGTTATGGCTGGACTTCAGAATGAAGTTGCCTACGTATCCCAAAGATGGGAATCAAGCCTTACGTAGTTCGGGGTTAAGGTACACTCGGGTATTTAACCTCTCCTTTTTATGCTCTAATTTTTGCCAAGGCGCCTGTTGCAGGTTTCAACCTTGCGAGCTTTGTTTTTCTTTTCTTTTTCATTTCTTTCTTTTCTTCTTTTTTTATCTTTTCTTTTCTTTTCTCTCTCTTCTTTTTTTTTCTTCTTTTTTTTTCTTTTTTTTTTTGCATTTTTCTTTTTTTTTCTTTATTTCTTTTTTCATTCTTCTCTTTTCTTCTCTTTTTTCTTTTTTGCTTGGTTTCTTCTTTTTCTTGCTCTAACTTTTGCCTGGGTCGCCCTTCCGGGTTTTCGGCCCAGCGAGCCTCTCAAAGGGTAAAAGTGTAACAAGTCCATGCCAAATGGTTGTGTAGACACCCCATTTTTGACCGCCTTAAGACTTGGGCACTACTGATGGTTTACTTGTTGGAGAAAGGTGTGTAGGGCGAAGGTTCAATTTCTTCGGCAAGGAAAGGCCAAATCCCAACTTCACACCCCATTGTGGGCCAAAGCTATTTTGAATGGTTTTTAGACCTTAAAACCCTCTCTTTCAAAACATTTTTGAAATAAAATTCCTACGATGCTCTGAGGCTCACATTTTGTCAAATGATGCGCTTTTCGATAAACCGAGCAAGGACAAAGTGGGAATTAACGAAAGAGAGATGAAATCTTTGAAAAATCTTTCAAAACACCTTGCTTAGGGGTTTGAAGTTGAAGAAAAGAGGAGAAGAGGGGAGAAAACAAGTTGGAGAAGAAGATAGACAAGAATCGCTAAGAGAGGGACGAGCAGTCCTCGCTAAATCAAGCTTATTTGTCTATACACTTGGAGTTAAGTTATGAAGCTACCACCATTGGAAAGAAGACTTCCGGGGCTTCATTTTTCATACAATAATCTCTTAAAACCCGAGTCCGGATGGCGGAGATATGATTGGTTGAAGTTGGGCATCATCCCGGTTGGAGAAACTGAGCAACCTTCACCAAAACAAGCATAACTTTCTGCACAGTTGGAATTTTAATGCAAGGTTTACGGAATTGAAAAGCTACTTCTGGGGCTTCAATTTGGACACAAGAATGACCTGAAAAGGAGTCATATGAAGAAGTTATGCCCGTTTTAAAGTTGGAACCTGCAGAGATTTTTCCTGCCGACCGGCCAGAATAGAGTGCCGATCGGCCAAATAATGGCCGACCGGCCAAATAGAGTGCCGACCGGCCAGTAAAGGTAGCCGACCAACCATTTTTGCTAGCCGACGACCTTCCGGAGTATTCTACAGATTGACTGGATGCTAGCTGTGCCAGCTGGATGCACAGACCTGACCCCCCATACACATGTGTGGCCATTTTGAGCCTTTGCACCCCTTTTGGTCCAACCTTTTGCACCCTTTTGATCAAGCTTCTTGAGGAAGCTTTGACAAAGGGTCAAGCTTCCTCAAGAGCTTGCACCCTTTGGGATAGCTTCTCTTAGAAGCTTGGACCCTTTGACCCTTGTAGCTTGTCTTAGAAGCTTAGGATTGCCTATATAAGGAAACCCACCTCCTCCATTGTTTTGGTTCAGCAAAAACAGACCTAAAATAGATATATCTGATATATCTCACTCTCTCCCTATATTTCCCTCTCTCTCTACATTTGGGTGTGTTAGAGGGCTCAAAGTGTGAGGTTCTTGGCCATTTTACACTACAACACCTAGCACCACCACCACCACTCCATTTCCAGCAGCAAGGGGAGCTTTTCAGAGGCTTAAAAGCAACATTCCTCAAGCCAAGAGGTAGCAAAAGTGTGGTCTTCAAGGGTAAGTTGCCATTTCCTCTTTTGTAGCATTTTCTTGCCTCATCTCTTAGGCCTATTTTCTTACTGTTTTGGGCTCCGACCAGAACTGAAAAGGTCATTTTTGAGCCATATTTCATTTGTTTAAGGACTCAACCCTGTTTGAGCCCTCCATTTGGTACTTGCTTCAATACCATCTTGTATGCCATTATTTTGCATTGAATATTTGGCCTATGAGTGATCTGTTTTCGAGTATAAGGTAAACTGTGATGGGCCTAGTTTGAGCCCCTCTTCAATATTGAAGAAGGGCTCAACCCTGTTTGGCCTCTCTATCATGCACTTGCTTCATAATTCCTCCAATTTACCGTAAATTTGCATGATTTATTTGACCTACATATAGTCTGTTTTGGAGCATGTCAGAACTGTGAGTAGGCTTGTTTTATGTCCCTATACAACATTGTATAAGGATCAACCTTGTTGGGGGTCTCCATGTTGTGCTTGTCTTTATATCCCCCTTTGGCCCCCATTTTTGCATGCTTTCTTAGGCCTATTTAGCTTCTGTTTCGGCCATGAGCAGTACTGAAAATATCCATATTTTGGCCTTCTTGTCATTTTTGTTAAGGGTCCAGGGCTGTTCGATGAATGTATGGCATACCTCATGTTCTAGCCTTTGTTGGCTTCATTCTTGCATGACATTTTTAGCAAGTTTGCATACTGATTTGGGGGATGTCATCTACTGTAAATGTGCATATTTTTAGTCCCTCTTCAGTATTGTAGAAGGGTTTTTTTTAGTTTGAGCATCGCATACACCACTTGTTTCAATACCCCTCTCTTGGCCCCATTTTTGTAGGCCATTGTTGCCCTATCTATGTTTGTTGCTTGGCCATGTTTTAGACTGAAAAATGCTTGTCTTGGGGCTGCCTTGCTACTGTATTTTCATTCCATGTCCATATTGTGCATGCATCGCATAGCTATGGGCCATTTCGGGTGCCTAAATTGGCATTTCGGGACCATTCCTTGCATTTAGTGTCATTTCGCCATCTTTCGGGACTTTTCCCCCATATTTCAGTGCCGAAATTCCTTTGGCATGTTTTGCATATCATTTTCTATGTCATTTCATGCCTTAATACCATTGCCTCGGTTTGCGTGCCCGTGTGCACGCATTTCGAGGCACTTCATTTTCATCCATGGCCTCCTATGTGAGTGTGGCTGAGGTTCACTTGTATTGGGTAAGCCCATCTTGCATTGTGTATGCCATGTTACAATGCGTTGTGCATATGTTGTTAGCGTTGTGTATGCCGTGTAGTTGCATTGCATGTTTGTATGTTAGCTTGCATGCTTAGGTTGCATGTGCATTGTTGTGCATTGCCTTGCCTCTTGATCAACCATGATTGAGGTTGGGTCCCTTGTATGTTTTGTGTGCATTACATTTGATATTAAAATGCACACTTGACTCTTTGGCCATCATGTATGGAAATGCGCGATTGGTGGCCCGAGGGTCGAGGGTCATGCTCCCTTGAGTCCATTGCATGATAGGGAGTGTGTCCGTGCATACATTTGCCTGAAAATTCCATGCCATACACTGCTTGCCCTCTGCTGCTGTCAATTGCAGGTTCTGCAGCAAGTTTGGCCGGTCGGCTAAATAAAGTGCCGACCGGCCAGGAATTTGTAGCCGATAGATCAAAATGCAGCCGGTGATCATCCCCTTTGGCCGGTGGTATTCCCCCTCAGCCGGTGGGTCCACAAAACTCAAAGAAGCAATCCTGAGACTTTGGCAATTTTCAGAGGAGCAGGGCAGTGTAAACAGAGCAACAGTGCTATGGCAGCGAGTTTCTGGGCGAGACGGGTCAAGCATGCATCATTCACGCATCCCGAGGCAGGGCTGCAGCCACCCCTTTCTGCATTTATTTTGTTAATTAAGGGTCTGTAATAATTAATTAGCTAGGATAGTTGATTGTTATTGGCCTGTATATTATTTTGGTCCCTCTGAGCGAGGCGCAATTGTGTAATAAGTGTGCGTGAGTGTGTGTATGTCTTCCAACCCCACGTCTTTCTTCCCTTTTATTTACCTGCTTATGATGGTAGACCAGGGCATATTTAAATTAGCATAACAGTATGATAGCATGTTGCATTCATCATCTGTTCGCATACATCGGGCTCGGTACATCATACAAACTGCATTGTATTTCAAATCTAACTTGAATACGTGATAGTTGTAGCATTTCATGTGCCATTTAAGGTTAGCCGAGCCTACTCTAAATTGCATCCTTGCCTGTGTTGCATTAGCCACTTAACATGATCTAGGACATGCATGTCTGCTAACTAGTTTCTTGTTTTGGCACGGAGTACAATGTAAGTATTTTACGCTTTAGCATACCACATGCGTGTGAATGTTGCCATGACAGTATGCTTACCATGCGGCTAAGTGCTGTGAGATAAACTTTGAATGCCTGTGGGTGGAGGTTGGGTTGCTTGAGTTGGAAAACTCATCGAAATCCGTATTTTAGCCTACTTGCGAGTAGCAAAACCCGAAACGCTTTCAAAACAAACGGATATGCAATGATTATTTCCGAATTAGGCAACCTAGTCTATACTTGTTTGCTGTGCGCATAACGTAGTAAATCTAGGCTAATAACCGGTATAAGAGCATGTAATGTTTTCAAATCGGATATCACGGTTAGTAGAGGCCGGTCTTCGAACCGGGCGAAAGGGGTGCTCATAGCTGACCTTCCCCGATCGTACCCAAGCTCCCGAGCCAAGACATTTGGTGATGACGGACACGTGGCCTTCGGCACCGAGTCAGGGTTCCTAAATTCCCCCATTAAAAAATATTTAGGTGGCGACTCTAATCTGGCAAAGCAGTCCATGTTTGGCACTACTTTTCAAAAAATTTGTTTTTCTTCAAAACGATTTGCCAGAGTTGGACTCTTTGGTTCAAAATTTAGAACCGCAACACAAAGGGGAGTCCGAACTGTAGCCGAGGTCCCCGCGGCGCGTTACAGTTTCTGGCGACTCTGCTGGGGATTTAGAGAGCTTGACTCGAACTCGTGATATCCTGTTTTGATTTCGTTTATGTGTCTCTTTGCATTGCATGTGCATTGGTGCGCCTAGGACACCGTGTTTGCCATCTGCCATTCCTGAACGGTTTGCCGGAGGCTTGTCTTGTCAAGGCATGACCATAAGGCTGATCGGTTATGGGCTCTGACAGCATGGGAACACAAACCCGGTTTTACCGGGGCACCCTTTTTGACCATTCGACCTAGTGCATATCGAATCCATAGTGACCATTCCAAACTAGGACAGGTTGCTTACCCGATTTTAGGTTGTTTGAAACCGCTGCGTGCGTAATGAAACCCTAGCTCCTGACAAAATAGGACAGGGAAACCCTACCCCAACATAGGGGTGTTTTGGCTCTCTTTACTTGCTATGTGCTTTTAGAGTGTATCTCTACAGGGAATGCATATACCAATTTGCGGGCCTGGATATCCGGCTTGCGGGCACCAGTATTAGTATTTCGAGAATCAGTCATATCTGCGGGTATCAGATTCAGATTTGGGGCAGTGATTTCGGGGAACAGTGATCAGTAATAGAATACAGTCGTTCAGCTTTGCTCGTATCTGTTCCAGCGAAGTTGAGCTGAGATGCTGTCTGTTTTCTCTTTTGCTAGGTAGTCCTGGAATCATAGCTTCAGAAGGCTCCACTATTCCCGGGTACATTGGATTTGTGCTGATAGACTTTGTCAGGTCAGAGACTCAGTTCAAGGGTAATCAGGGCCAGAAAGGCTAGTCAGACATAGACCACCAGTACAACAGCTACCAGATCAGTGATCTTGAGCAGTCGGGTTGAGATTTCCGAGCCTACTGCAGAAACAGATATACGGTTGCTCAGTTAGACCAGGGCAAAATGTCGAGTCTGGAAGAGATGGTGCGCCAACTCCAGGATGGTATGAAAGCCATGCAGCAAGACGCTGTCCGTCAAGCGGAATTCGCCAAGCAACAGGCTGTGGTCATAGCCCAACAGGTAGAGACAATTGCCAGGCTAGAGCAGCAAACTGGAGTATCTACTTCACACCAGGCTCCTCCCCTGCCAAGGGTTTCGATACCCGAGGAGACACCAGATGTCCAGGCAGATACGGACGTTCCAACAGGGCCGGCTCCGCCCCCGGTTCTACCCCAGCTATCTAAAACACCCATCAACTTGCCAGACTCCCCCTTTGAGTTCAAGACGGACCCCACAGCATTGAAAGTGAGCAAGCTTGAGAAATTGTTCAAAAAGTCTCAGGGGGCTCACTCTATTCCTGATATAGAGGATGGTTATACCGACTCAATGGTGACATTACCGGATCGGTTCAAGATGCCACATATTGATCGATTCGATGGCTCTGGAGACCCAACGGTGCACCTCCACCTGTTTTCTGATATTCTGAGACCAATGGGTTTGACCACAGCCCAGAAATTGTCACTATTCGGCCGAACCTTGTCTGGGATAGCCGCAATCTGGTATGCGAAATTGGAGAACTCTGTGAAACAGAATTGGGAAGAGATGGCTGAGGCCTTCAGTGATCAATACTCCTACAACACACAGATTGAGGTCACCACTCGTGATCTTGAAGTCACCCGCCAAGGGCCAAAGGAGGGTTTCTCAGAGTTCGTGGCGAGATGGAGAGCAAAGGCCTCAATGATGATTACAAAACCTTCCGACAAAGATCAGATCAGGATGATTGTTCGGAATCTGCATGGCAAGTTGCTGCAAAAGATGGTCGTTCTACCTCTATTTACCTTTCCAGCCCTTCATGAAATGGGGTTCAAATCGAGGATGCCATCAAACAAGGGATCCTTGCAGAAGATAATGAGCCTTTGAAGAGGAATGTTGCTCGCAGTCCCAATGCTACTACTGATGGTAGCACAACTGCGAAATGCTCAGAAGTAGGCACTATCACCACCTCCCTCAATGGCCAAAAACCAACCACTTCAACTCAGCCCCAAGCCCGAAAATTCCATCCTCTTTTCATGAGTCTCTCTCAAGCTTTGAAAAAGCTGCGAGAAGAAGGTCACCTAGAACTTAGAACCCCGACCCCTTCAAACCCACTCCCAGCCAGACATAACCCCTCCAAGTACTGTGTGTACCATCAGCAGCGCGGTCATGGCACCGACCGTTGCTACCGCCTTCGTCATGAGATCCAAAATCTCATCGACAATCGAACGATAGCTCCACCTTCAGCCCCCAATGACCAAATACCTCATCCACATCTCAATCTAATCCACACACTGGCCGTCCCTTACGACCCCAGCGTATACACACCCCAGTCCATCTACCCAAGCCTAATGTATTTACCCCAGAGAGCCTGGACTTATGCATGATGGGTGCATCTGAACCCCAATCATCCCAAACCCATGAACCCACTACTTCTGAGCTGATGAGAATGATCGAAGATCTTCAAAGAACTGTGGCAGATCTGGCCTTCGGAGTTTGCCCCGTCATCAACCGCATCACATACCAGGGAGTTCATGTCAAGAGGCTCCCAACCTTGGGACGGGCTGCATTGGAAGAAGGCCAACCTCTTAGCAAAGTGGAGGCCAGTGATAAGAACAAGACAGGGCAAGCATTAGTCCCTATGAACATCTTCAGTTGGCTGTTGAGGCTTTGAAAGCCGAGGGATTAAACGAAGAGCAAGTCCTCGCAGTTATGGCAAAAACTGTGGATGACACTTTCGCCACTCAAGTTAGGGGCAGTCTGAATCAAGGGGCAAGCCGGGAGAAGGGCCGTTGTACCAGGAATGTTCCTTTCAACTCTAATCCCGTGCTCGAAGAGATCAGCAAACCCAGTCAGCGCCTGTCAATCCCTTTGCTGGTGCATCCAGCAAAAAGCCACAAACCTCAAAATACCCACCTCGGGGCCAGAGGGTGTTCACCCCACTATGCATGTCTCTATCAACGGCCTTAAGGGTCCTGAGTAGAAAGGGGGATCTGAAACCCCTAGAGCGCGGCCACTGCCAGATAAACTTCCCCCCTCCCATGACCGGCCAATATTGTGCCTTCCATCAACAAGTTGGCCACGTCACTGATAGTGTTACCGTCTTCGCCATGAAATACAAGATCTGATTGACAACAAGATCATCACCGTACCAGTCTTGCAAAGTCTATCGGCACTTGATCAGTGACGTGAACCTGTGGGGATAATGTGACTGTGATCGGGGGATGAACCACCTGCGGGCGCACTCAGTTTACTCCAGACGTGGGAATGGCACGCACTTTTGAGCAGTATGCAAATAATAGTTTTTGTACTTTCTGGCTTGGGTATTGAGCCAGTTCTATTGTTTTGTTTAGAGTCTGTCTCTTTGTTTTGAGTCAGTCTTTTTGGTTAAGGTCTGTCTTGTTGTATCGAGTCAGTCCTGTTATGTAGGAGTCGGGTAATTCCGGGGGTGTTACCTCGGACATCACCATTTTGTTTTGTGTTTTGTCTTTTCATTTTCTTTTGAGTCTGTTTCTGCCTTGGAGCCAGTTACACCAGAAGATTTGAATGGAACAGCAGTGATTTTCACACTCTTGTGTTTGTATCTGCCATGTGCTCGTTGTGCCAGAAATTCTAAATGAGATGACAGTATTTGATAAAACTCTGTCTTTTCTGTGCCTTGAAATTATTGCATTGACCTAAGTTTTTCAAAACCTTTTTGACACTGCGGTGAAAACAAAGAGGGAGGAATTCCTCGGATTTGCAAAACTTTGATCAAATTGAGAGAAAGAGAGGCGTGCTAAGCCATTGATGAATGAAATCATGCTTGTTAGTGTGAGTACTGAGAAGGACCCTAGCTTTGATCCAGATTGGTCCTACACTGTCTTCAGCGCGAACGATTTGTCGCTTTCTTAAAAACTTTCAAAAAAAAATGTTTTGCGCGGCCTGCGAAGACATGTGTGGAATCGCTCTTGAGATTGTGCAGCTTAGGATCGCTCTCGGCCTCGAGACTCAACCCCTTTGCTTTCAAATCTTGAACTTGGATTCAGAACGTTCAAAGGACAATCATGATGTGAGGCCTGTGTGGCCAGCTTTGAAGCAGCCCTCGAACAAGAGGCACCAAAGTCAGATCAAGAAGATCAGATCTCATCAGAAGAAGCTTGCAAAGCTAGATCAGAAGCACCCCTCGAACTAGGGGCAAAAAATATCCGATGTGCTCGAAGAGCCAAAGGTGGATCTTTCTGCAAATCAATGACACCCATTCTCCTGATTCAGATGACTTCAGGATCTCAAAACCAGTTGGCATGGACCAAGCTACACTTTTACCTTTGAGAGGCTCGCTGGGCCGAAAACCCGAAGGGCGACCCAGCAAAAGTTAGAGCAAAGAAAAGAATGAAAAAAGAAAAAAAGAGAAAAAATTCAAAGATACAAAAATGCAAAAAGAAAAGAAGAAAAATGCAAAAAAAAAGAAGAAGAAGAAAAAGGAATGAAAAGAATAGAAAAAAAGAAAAGAAAGAAGAACAAAGCTCCAAGGTCGAAAACCTGCAATAGGCGCCTTGGCAAAAGATAGAGCATAAAAGGAGAGTTAAATACCGAGTGTACCTTAACCCCGAACTACGTAAGGCTTGATTCC
>JAPPVO010007764.1:0-27739 GCA_030407325.1 Camellia japonica
TTGTGTTTGGTTGAAAGATTTGGAGATGGATTTGGAAAGGGAAAGAAAAAGGGAAAGGGAAAAGATGTATAAAACTATGTAAAATGTAGGTATATTTTATTCACATTTCACTTATCTTTTCTATTTCCCTTTGTAAATTTCTCCTCAAATCCCCGATCAAACATAGCAGAAAATAAGTCAATCAATTGTGAATATTTTTGCATATAATATTCCTAATCGGTCCAAAGTTATACTTACTAGGTGCACATGAGCCCTGGCCCATGTAATAGTATTGGCAATTGCATTTTCTCTGTTGTTGAACTTGTGTCATCAAGGATACCTGTGGAAAGTGTGGTAGCGACAGAAAAAATAATAAAAATAATAATAAAAATAAATAAATAAATCTACATGATTGTCTGGGAACTACAGTGAATTGTAAATTATATGTCTAATATCATTTTCCCGAAAGTAGTAGTAGCTCAAGATTTTTTAAGACCTCCTCAAAATGAAGCCTTCATGCTAACCTTGAAAAATTGAGACTCTGTTTGGAACGTTTTTGAAAATCGTTTTTTACGATTGAGTTCGCATATGGTGTTTGGATAGAGTTGTGGAATCAATTTTTCACAACTCCGCAGAAAACTCTATCAAACAGAGCACGATTTTGAAATTTTTTTTTTTCGAAATTTGGCTTAACCGGTCGTCCGACCGGTTGACCAGAACAATGAATTTTTTTTTTTTTTTGGCAATTGATATGTTAATTTTTATATATTCGAAAAAAATATTTTCTGAATTTTTTAAATTTTTTTATGTGCTTTAAAATAATTTTGAGTTATATGTTTGGTTATGAGTTGTAAATTTTTATATCAAATATCAAATGTCACATCAAAAATTTTCCACTCAATTCAAAACTCTTTTCAAAACTCTTTCACCAAACAAATTTTTCACACTCAAATCATAATTTCAAACCTCACAAACTCAAAATACAACTCATACTCTCAAATCATAGTTACAAAGCTTTACCAAACGCAACCTGAGACTTTCTGCAATAAAAGTTTTTTAATATTTCTTTAGTGAGTCTTAAACAATAGGACTAAGTGACAAAGTGGTTGAACAACCTCTCTCCAAAAGAGGGCTAAGGTTAGACATTGGGATGTGACGCAATGGTCTAATAGCTACATCTTAGGGTGTAATGAGTGGGAGGTCAAGGGTTCAAGTTGATGGAGCAACGGCGACCCTTTAGTTGTAATATAACTATACTAACATACTAATGCTATTTCAGTAAAAAATAAAAAAATAAAAAAATAAAAATAAAAATAAAAAAGGGCTAAAGTTGTGGGATCTTGTCCAACAAAGAGAAGCTTTCGTGACCGGCAATAAAAAGAACAGGAAACTTAAAACCCCCCTTTCAATGGTTGCAATGGCTTATTCCTATATGTTGTGTTATATGCTATCCACGATGGCACTATTTTACCCATCTTACCAAATGTTTTGTCAAGTAATGGCAAAGGTATATTTGTCTATTGAGTCTACCCGTTCCAACAACCTACATTTTCAAAATCAACTCAAGGTTACTGCCTTGCTTACCTGTAGTACTTCTCTATTTATACCCTTATGAACTCTATGGGAAAACTCAAGTCTCTCTCTCTCTCTCTCTCTCTCTCTCTCTCTCTCTCATTAAGAAGGCAATTTATCAATTTCTAGTAACTGGGAAACATGAAACTTCAACTGTTGTTTCATGTTTTCTTCGTGTTTGAGATATGCTTCTCAAGTCTCATGGTGTCATGTAATCTCATCACCATGAAAGAAGGGGCATATCCATCTTCATTCTCAGACAACTTCCTATTTGGAACTGCATCCTCTTCTTATCAGGTTTCTTTCACCTTCTTTATTTCTTTCTATTCATATTGTGAAAATCCTAACTTTTTTAATGGTTTATATGTCTTTTTGTGGTTCGTTGGTATTTTTATAGTTTGAAGGAGCTTTCTTGAGTGGTGGAAAAGGCCTCAATAATTGGGATGTTTTCTCTCATAAACCCGGTAAGATTACCCAACTTGTTATATGGATTTCTTGTCATTCTCTTTTCTTTTCTTTGTTCTCTCAGATTTTCCATGGAGGTCTGTTACAGGTAATATCATGGATGGAACTAATGGAGATATTGCTGTCGATCATTACAATCGCTATCTTGTAAGTTCTTTGTGATGCACACCAAAAGTGCTTAAAATAACGAGAGACAAGGGAGAGAAATAACAAAGAAAGAACATATCAATTATCACATAACTAATTCCACTCATTCACTAATGCTGTGTTTGGTCGGACGATTTGGGAATGAATTTGGAAAGAGAAAGAGAAAAGGTGTGCAAAACTAGGTGAAATGTAGATATATTTTATTCACATTTCACCTACCTTTTCTATTTCCCTTTCCAAATCCCTCCTCATATCCCCCAACCAAACATAACATAACTCTCACTCTATCAACTCCACTAACTAGTCAACTAACTCTTCTAACTCTTACTCATCAACAAACTGATTCTCCTCTTGTATCACTTTGCACGAGCTTAGTAACAATTTTGAGTTTGGAAAAAGGCTTGTCCACCCAACTGAGATATCAATCTCTAGAGATGATTCAATGAATTAAAGGATGACATGATCATGATGAAATTTTACATACAAGTAAAGATTATTGTACAAAAGAAAATGAACAAATTATTGAACAACTATTGTGGTAAAAAGCACGCGAAAGGCCATACATCATAATGCAAAATCACTAGGGAATTTTCAATTTTTTTATTAAATATATGGCTATATAAACAAGTATATAAGATTTTGTTAACAAACAAGAATCAAACTCAAAATCCTGTGTCCCCATGTTAGGATTTTGGTAGGTAGAATGTCAATTTCTTCAAAAGCTCAGGAGGACACGACTGAGAGAGGTGTTGTATTCATCTGTTTAAATTTGATTTAAGGGCAAATTACACAAATAGTCCCTATAGTTTGGGACTCATGTCACTTTGATCTCTGACTTTTTAATTGTGACACATTTGACCTTGAATTTTGAATTTTGTTCTAAATAAGGACAATTGACGATATCATTGTTTAGTTTCAAGGGCAAAATTATCAATTTAATAAAATATAAACTAATTTGACAAAAATAAATGTCAAAATTTTTTTTTAAATTTTTTAAAAATTATTTTATCCACCAATGATAAAATTATGTAAAATTGATAAAAATTAATAAAAATTACATGATTAATTTTTTTAAATTAATTTTACATGATCATCATTCAAACACATAATAAAAATTAATTTGGTAAAAAAATAAATATACGTCTAAAAAATTTATCAATTTTACATAATTTTATTTTTAGTATGTAGAAATAATTTTTAAAAATTCAAAAATATTGGTTTGACATTTATTTTTGTCAAATTAGTTTATATTTTATCAAATTGACGATTTTACCCTTGAAAAATCTAATGATATCTTCAATTGTCCTTATTTGGAACAAAATTCAAAATTCATGGTCAAATGTGTCACAATTGAAAAGTCAGGGACCAAAGTGACACAAGCCCCAAACTATAGGGACTATTAGTGTAATTCACCCCTGATTTAATTATGTTCTCTCCCTTTTTGAATGATGGTGTCCTGTTCTCTCATTGCTCTTGCATCATCATGTAGGGACGGCTAATTGGAGTTTCTATTTACACAAAGGGATTAGCTTGTCTCTGGACCATGTGTTTAGGCCCGCGAGACTCATCATGGGTTCCGTTTTAATAATTCGAACATTTTATTTTTTAGATTAAAACGTGTAGATCATCTATGAAAAAAATTAAATTGATCCCCTAACCGTAGCCACATTAGTTTATAACATTTGTCTCCCAAAAAATGAATGGTTTAGCTCTCATTTGGCATGTTGGTTTAAGGGGGCTAAAAGGCTGAAATAGGCAAAATAAGTGAAAAAGTCTCTAAAATAAAATGTCACATCTAAACCATAATTATTTTATTTTTTCTCTCATGAAAGTTAAAAAAATCAAAAAGCCTAACCTAAACGAGGCTTTTTAACTCCAGTCTAAATAGTCAAAAAGTCAAAAAACTAACCTCCATCCCAAACGAAACCTTCAAATAATATTTGTCATTCATTTTCGTACAAATAAATGTCATAAAATAACATAGCTATGTTTATCAGATCGACCTGATTTTTTTCATGAATAATGTACACGTTAGGATTTGAAAAATAAACGGTTTAAATTATCAAATCATGACCGATGGTGGACCCCTTGGCCCTGGACATCACAGCCCAATCCACACATGCTGCCTAGGGGTGTAAATCCGGCTAGGCCAAGCCCGACCCAGCCCATGTCGAGCCTCGCGGGCTCCAGGCAAAATTTCGGTCGACCACGGGCCCAAAAATTAGGCCAAGGGGTATTCGGGCTGGGCCTCAGGCTTGGGCAGGCTTGATATATTTTTTTTTGTTTTTTTAAATTTTTTCTACCAAAATATTATTATTTTCCATTGAAAAAGACACTGAGCCTTGGCCGGGCCGAGCCTTGAATAGTCCTTAAGCAGGCCGATGAGCTAGGCCACGGGCGGGGCCAGGCCGTGCTTCAAAATGATAGCCTAGGCCTAGGGGCTCAGGTTGGGCTCAGGAATTAGCCTAAACAGGTCAGGCCCACCCCAGGCCGCGGGCAGATTTCAAGCAGCTCACAAGCCTTGGGCCATTTTTACAACCACCTCACCTACCAGTCCCTTCGCCTTGCCACCCTCCTCTATATTTGAAAATCCTAGCTTTCTTTCACTCTCTCTCTCTCTAAACCAAACCAAATCAAGTCAAATCTTAAGTCCCATCTTAGCGCTCTCTCTCTCTCTTATGGGAAAAATGAGGTTGGCAAAAAGGATCCATGGAAAGGCCAGTTGTAGTGGTGGGAGAGTCACTGATGCGGGAGGGAAAACGGGTTTGTAGTGATGAAGGTATGCAATGGGAAGAGGAAAGCTATGCATGCTATCATAAGTCCCAGGTTGGGGAAGAGGGCTTAGCAATGGCGGAGGTATAGAGGGCCGGGGGTCATGTCTCAAGTTTTGGATTTATTTTTTATTTTTTATTTTTTGCAAATATTAAGAAAATATTTTAAATAAAAAAATTTATAAAAATATTATTTAGAGTGAAATATTAATGATATTTTTAAAATTATGAGAATAATAATGATTGTTTTGATTGAAAATAAAGAGACTACGATAAATCAAATTGTTATCTATAAAATTTTTAATATAATGGTGATATCTATCATTATTGACACGCAAACATAATTAATCTCAATGAAAACATTGAATTTTTTGGATTATTAGTTACATTTGACATGTGTAGATCATCTTTCATGTGTTTTTTTTACTATTAATTGGTAATATCATATGTCAATAATGGCGTTGTATTACTATTATATTGAATTTTTACTCAAATTTTGTATAAAAAATTATTTTATCATTATATAATTTATTTTAAAACTTATATCCATAACTTTTATTTTTATATTGTTCATAATACACTAATTACAAAGAACAAGTTTTATTTTTTATTTATTTATTTATTTTTTTAAGTCCATCGTAAAAATTTATATGAAATATTTTTGTAAAAATTTTTAATATTATAATTGACAATGCCCTCTCTAATTTAAATTTTCGACTCCGTCACTGGAAGCTAGGGTTTGGTGTATAGAGGTGACGACAGTTATAGGCGGGAGGTGGTGATTAGGGGACGGGATAGAGTTAGTGTACTGAGAAATTGGGAGGTTAGGGATGAGGGCATGAGTGAAATTATGGGGATTGTTAGAAGATAAAATGAAAATTTTGAATTTGAAAGAGTGCAATAAAAAAATAGATGTAAAAAGTTTTTTTTGTGTTTTTGGGTGTGCGCGATGTAAATAGAAGCTCCCGAGGCTAATTCAAAACAATTCATAGTCAAAGGCATTTTAGCACACCAAGCCTTCATTTTGAATAATCTAAACTAGCTTATCATCCATGCTATGCACAGTATAATTATAAATATTTATATATTCTTTTAAATATATAAATTATGTTTTTTAAGATTTTTTATAAAAATAATTTAATAATCTTATCACTAACCATAGTGTACAGGAGAAATTAAAAAAGCTACTGCAGTAACTATGCACGGGCTGTATCTATAATTATTTGTATGAGGAGATTTTAAATACTAATCAGGAATTTTGACCAAATCAATAAATGCAGGCATGTGGATTGAAAAAAGTTAATAAATGCTAATCAGGGAATTTTGACCAAATCAATAAATGCTGAGGTTTTTTTTTTTTAAATCAAAAATTTAGAAAATTAAGATTGAGAGATTGGAGCTCCCACAAGGCTTGAGGTTTAAAAACCCCATTTTTCTTAATATATTTATTACAATTATCTATATATGTGAATTGCGATTTTTAAATATATATATTTTTTAAATGTCTTCTTTTTTTCTTTTTTTATATTATATTAAAGTTTAATATTTTGATAATAATCATATGTGTTGGACTTTTCGAAAAATTAAATGTCTTCTTTTTTTTATTATATTATATCAAAATTTAATATTTTGATAATAATCATATGTGTTGAACTTTTCAAGAAATTTTTTTTATGCTAGTTCTTAATGCATTAAAGTATTATTATGAGGAATAATAATCATATGTGTTAAGATTTTTCAAGGAATTCATATGTGTTGGATTTCAAAAAAAAAATTTTATGCTTGTTCTTAATGCATTAAAGTGTTATTATGAGAGTAAGACTTGAGGGTTGAGAGAAGTTAATAAATGCTAATATTTTTTTTTTTAAATCAAAAAATTAAAAAATTTAGATTGAGAAATTAGAGCTCCCACAAGATTTGGGGTTAAAAATCTCCTTTTGCTTAATATATAGTATAGACTAGATTTTGAGCACGGGAAAGGGGCACACCGAACACTTGATAATACACTAAAAAAGTACGCTCACTTTAATCCCCATTACATAGAGGTCTGAGAGGGGCACATTAGATAGAGACTTGGCCTTTGATAATACATAGCAAAAATAATTAGTTAAGGCTGAAATTGTGGTGGAGAGAATGTGCACACCACACCGAATGATTGAGCAACAAATAAAGTACTCAAATGCATGCCAAAACAGCGACATGAAAGAATGGCTTTTGATATGGACTTTCTGGGTCCATATTGGGTGGAGGCCTCATGCAATGATTCCACAGTAGGACCACTGAAATTTGTCTCAATTGAGGGGAGAGAGATGGCCGGCCATTTCTATAGAAACTTGCTAGATTCTTCAAAGAGACTTTGCTTGCTGGCTTTAGACTGCAGGGCCAAGTACTGAAGGGGTTACTTTCATGAATGGCTCCACCTTTCATTTTCCATCAGTACCTGGTGGGAAATGATCTCAGCAATATCACCACATTTATCAGTGTTGGTGTAGAAATCATAGAGTTTCAATCACAAAAAAACACAGGATATGATCTCAGCACTATCAGCACATTTATTAGTGCAGAAATCAAAGAGTTTCAATATATATATATATAAAAAAAAATAAAAATAAAAACAGTAAATAGAAACAATCAAGTAATGCATTACTGCTGATTTGTCCAAGCAACTTGTGGGTCTACTAACATGACTAAAAAATTTAAGTCTAAGTTACTCAGTAACAAGTTATGGTGCTTTATATACCCAAGATTACCCATGCAAACTTTCAATGTAGGATGGAGTGTTACAAACTCAGTGGTGCTTTATATGAGTAAGATCACCCATGCAAACTTCCAATGTGGGATGGAGTGTTACAAACTCAGTGGTGCTTTATATGAGTAAGATCACTCATGCAAACTTCCGATGTGGGACGGGATATTACAAACTCCCCTTCTTATAAATTCTCACATCCTCATAAGGTCCATAATCAATTAGAATACCACGACAAGCTCGTGGCCAGTCCAGAATAAGTAACCCGCACGATTGTGTTCATGGGTCAGCTTTAATACCATTTGTAACACTCCACTACTTGCTGGCCCAAGTAATCTGTGGGTCTACCAACATGACCTAAAAACTTAAGTCCAAGCTACTTAGTAATAAACCAGTGGTGCTTTACATGCCCAAAATCACCCATACAAACTTTCAATATGGGATGGGGTGTTACACAAACACACAAAACACTATATATAGGTGGTTTAGCAATATGCCTAGGAATGAGAGAACAAATCCACTAAAGTCATTAAGGATTACAGAAAACTCTCGACTCTTTATTTTGTAACACTACGAAATGCTACTTGAAAATTACAAGACAGACCACCTAATCTTTGGGCTAGGGGTGTTGCCCCTAGACCCCGATAAAAAACCTGGTGAATCTCTATTGGGTATGAGAACCAAAGTAAAAAGCCTATGATAAACACAAGACACATCACAAAAATGTTGCTTTCTTTGTTATATCAAGGTTCATTTTCATTTAATTTCAAGGGTTAATTATAGTGAAACTCCTTCAACTATTAGCGAATATGACTTTATCCTCCTCATGTATGAACCCATGCATATTGACCTCCTCAAATATAAAAATCATACAAATACGCCCCTTCTAAAGGTGATCTAGAGGGGGTGAAAGTGATAACATTTGCATAGTTGAATTGGTTAAAACATATGAATTCATAGATGAGGGGAGTAAATTGATTTCACAAATAGTTGAGGGACCTTGGTGTAATTAACTCTTAACTTCAATAGTAAAGAAATTTCAGGGTGGTCCTATGCCACAAGTAGTTTTCCTATAAAGCTGTGACCTTTTTGTCTGTGCTTCGATCTTGGATTTGTCTTTTCTTATTTTTTTCCCTTCATAAATTCTTTTACAAATTTAAGATCTAAATACAACCTTTAAGCGAACAAAAAGTGCATAAGCTAAAGGAAAATAATACTAGTTATCAAACAAAAGCAACATCAAAGAATGAATCCATGAGAAGATATCTCTCCCATCCTGAAACATAATTTCAAGGTGTCTAAAATATCTAATTACTCAATTATCTTAAAAATAAAATAAAATAAAAACCCTAAAATTGGTGGTTTGAGCTTGTGATCATATAAACAGGAGGATTTGGATCTCATGGAAAATATTGGAGTCAATAGCTATCGATTCTCCATATCATGGGCAAGAATTCTACCTAGTAAGGTTTACATTTTTCCAAGAAAAAGGTTTCATTTATAACTATCTATTGTTTTTCCCTATCTAAGCTCATTTGCATTCTTAACTTTGAAACAGAGGGGAGATTTGGAAAAGTGAATATGGCCGGCATCAAACATTATAACGATGTCATAAACGCGCTCCTGCATAAAGGTTACTTTCAATCTTTGTATGTTAATCCTCAGTTATATGCACAAACGAATCTTATATACACTTACAAAAATAAAAATAAAAAATAAAAAGAAGTTATGAATAGAGAAGAAATCTTTTGTTTTTTTTTTGGCCATCAACAATAATTTCCATCTTTTGGTTTAGGGATCCAGCCTTTTGTGACACTGACTCATTATGACATCCCTCAAGAACTTGAAGATAGATATGGGGGCTGGCTAAGTCCAAAAGTGCAGTAAGCAGTGTCTTCCTATACCTTCTAATCTTTATTTCTACAACATTTACTGTGACACATTATAAATCAACCCTTGGTTATGAAAATAATTCTAGGGCAACAAAAAAAGAAAAAGAAAAAGAAAAAAAGACAAGCGTAGATCATATATTAAAGGGTTATCTATCAAATTTTTTTCTTTTTTAAAGAAAAATTCAGCGGTTAGAGGATTCCATTAGTAAAGAACTTGCAACTATAGTTTCAGACTAATGTAGATCATATGTTTTCCAGAGAAGATTTCAGATACTACGCAGAACTATGTTTTAAATACTTTGGGGACCGAGTTAAGAATTGGGCTACCTTCAACGAGCCGAACCTTGTAGTAATTCACGGTTACAGAACAGGACTTTTCCCGCCATCACGTTGCTCTGGTTCATTTGGGAATTGCAGCAATGGTGATTCAGAGAGAGAGCCTTTCATTGCAGCTCATAACATTATTCTGTCCCATGTGGCCGCTAATGATATCTATAGAACTAAATACCAGGTATTTCAATATGTATTTGCATAATGCACCTAAGACAATTGATGGAAACAATCATCTATAGCTTCTGTTTCTCTAAATTTTCGTACTCTTTATTGCTAAACAATCAGAAAAATCAAGGAGGTAGTATTGGGATTGTTATGAATGCCTTATGGTTTGAACCCATCAGCGACTCCTTAGAAGATAAGTTAGCAGCTGAGAGAGCTCAATCTTTCTATATGAACTGGCAAGCAATTTTTATAATCCACATTTCTATATGAGCTCAATCTTTCTCTAAATGTTCTGACTCAATACAAGTTCACTGCAGGTTCTTAGATCCAATTATATTAGGAAAATACCCGGAAGAAATGCATGAGATTCTAGGACCTATTCTGCCTATGTTTTCAAAAAGTGATTTGAAGAAAATGAAACGAGGATTAGACTTTATCGGCATTAACCATTATACTAGTCTTTACGTCAAAGATTGCATATTCTCTGCATGTGAACGTGGACCAGGAGTTTTGAGGACAGAAGGCTATGCTCTAATGACTGCAATGAAAGATGGGAACCTAATTGGAGAGCCTGTATGCTTCCTCTACCTATCTCTATCACCACAACTTCCACTTTTAATATGTGAAAAATTACTCAAAAAATATTTCTGATGTTGTAGACTGAGGTGGACTGGCTATATGTTTACCCTCAAGGAATGGAAAAAATTGTGACATACATAAAGGATAGATACAACAACACACCAATGTTCATTACAGAGAATGGTGAGTGAAGAAAACCTTTTGAAGCGCTTTCAGAAAAGTTTCAGCTATGTATGTCGAAAATGTTTCTCGTGATTGTGTAGGATTTGGTGAGACGGATAATCCCAACTCTATAGTCGAAGTTTCCCTTAATGATGTCAAAAGAGTGCAGTACATGAGCTACTACTTGAATTTTCTAGCAACGGCAATAAGGTACAACCACAACATTTGAATACAGAATGACAACGGTGTTTTCAAATTTTTCATTGTTTTGGTTTCCAATGACACAAAAAACGAAAACAAAGAAAACAAAAAAACACAACCAAACGAAAACCCTCTTGTGAAAGCAGATCTTTAACTGATATTTTGTCATTCTATGTAGCCATATGGAGTGCAAAACACTCAAGTTTAATGCCGCTAGTGCAATTTAATCATTTTGCAATTGGTTTGAAAGTACTGAGTTTAGATTGCAAACCTTGGGGGTATGCTTTTTTTTTTTTTTTTGTGTGTGTAACCCTCTAGCTTGGGGCAGCTTTTGTTTTTTTCTTCTACAAAACAGATATTGAAGCTCTTAGTAATCTGTAGCATATTTGATTATATGTGCAGGAAAGGAGCAGATGCGAGAGGGTACTTTACCTGGTCCTTGCTTGACAACTTCGAGTGGACATCTGGGTACACAAGAAGGTTCGGGCTTCACCATGTTGATTATGCCACCCTCAAGAGAACTCCAAAACTATCTGCAACTTGGTACAAACAGTTCATTTGTAACCATAAAGATCACAGTACCTTAGAAGTAGAGTAAATGGGAATTTTCATTTCTGATGATACTTCAACAGAAAAAAAGGTAAAATGTGGGAAGGTAAATGGGAATTTTCACTTTCTTCTTTCTATCTTTTCTTCATCTCTGTGGTTATTATGGTTACTAGTACAGTTTCTGGCATTTCAGTCAAATGCTCAAGTGGGAGAATTTTGGTTTAAGGGTAAATTATGATAATCTCCCTTGAGGTTTGGAGAGAATAAAACAAGTCTCATAGTCTTGACATAATTACATCGACTTCCATTTTAGTAAAGCTAAAGGGACCGGAACAAATGCAGATGGTGTGAAAATACAAGGATAAACAAGATAAAATATACAATTCAATGTAAAAAATATGACGACATTTTTTCATCCTTATGACTAACAAATTACTAATGAAAAAGGGGCCAAGTGTTATGTAAATTAAAACTTTAAGGGAGCCTAAAGTAATCATGTCAAATCTATGGGACTAGCTATATTATCTCCAAACCTCAGGGGAGGTCAATGTAATTTACCTAGATTTTAATGGTTTGATCACAAATAAGGCATAGGCAGGATGACATTGATGAGAAAATATCAATTTGCACTAGTGTTTTTTAGAAAACCAGTCAAGAGGGGAAGGGAAATGGGAAGCAGAATTGCACAGCGGTCAAAGCCAGAAACCATACCAGGTGAAGGCCATCATGCCAATGCCTAGTCTCGAATTGATACAAATTAAAAGGTGCCAAAATTGATGCGGTAAAGCCAACTCGTATATGATGTTTTTATGAGTGCCTGTTAGGGGCCATGCATCTTCACCTAACTTCTAACCAACACTTGTACACAATGTTGATAGACATGACAAATCAAGCAGAAAAAAAAAGTTGAAAAAACACCAAACATGGTCATTGTAGCATTACTCTCACATTCCTGCAGGATGTGACAAGAAGTAATGCTACAATGATCATGTTTATATACCATATTTAGTTTACCATGTGATGTGTCATTACTGTGTTAGTAACAGACATGAGTGATGGAACCTATTCAACCAATGCAATTATGATAAATGAGATGGTAAACCCAATGTGGTATATAAACATGGTCATTGTAGCATTACTCTCACATTCCTGCAGGAAAGACAAGAAGTACACGTTAGGACAAATCAACTGGCAGACTTCAACGACAACAATGAATCTCTACCTTTCTACTCAATGCTGAAAGTGACAACACTTAAACCCAATAAATAAAGAGGCATTTCCCTTGCACAATATTAGTTCAAGGATGCATGTATAACTTTTAACAACTAATGTACAAACACAAGATACGGAATAGAGAACAAGGAAACAAGTATTCTTGCATGTGCTACTTTTTATGAAATGAAAGGTCTTACTGATTTATAAGGCATCAACAGAAACTTTTTAGCCTACATTTCCTATGGAAGAAGAATATAAATCACCAAAAGACGATAACTAGTAGTAAATAAGAGTAAGTCAAGGTAAACCAGTTTCCACCTGCAGAACAATCCAACAGGAGAGAGAAGCAGAAACAGCAATGTTCTATGCCCTTTGGTAATCACACAATTTTATTGCAACATCACTTCCTTTATTGATCAATATTCAGTACTCCTTTCCTCTAAACAACCTTATAACCATTACATGCACTGTCATACAACTAAATTCTTGAAGACTAGAACATAAAATGTGCAACAAGCACATCCTTTGCGAACCACAGACAACCCCAACTCCCTTCCTCCCAATTAACCGTGCTGTCCCTGAACCATTTTGAGTTGAGATTAGTTTCTGTGGTTACATGCAATCATCTGGTAAATTTAGGAGCCATGTGGTTCCTGAGACCCCCTCTGCCAAATCATAGAAGTTCAAATTTCCTTCATAAACTACTCTTCTGAGCTTTGACAATGTAACTCCTGATTCTTCAAAAAGAGTGACTAAGTAGACAGGAGTCGACGTGTCATGCTTCATGTGAAGGAAAATAATGTTTTTAGGTGGCCTTTCATATCCAGCGAGAAGTATTAGCACACCTACGGTGTTTCCTATCTCCACCAGGGAGACCTAGCCTCGTAGAAGTGCTCTCCATCATCCCATGATATCTGACATGCTTGAAGACCAATAGCAACACTAGGTTCCTTCCCATGATGTGAAATCCACTCCTGCATAGCCATTGCTTTATCATACTCACTTGTGCATTGTTTCTTGTACTTTCCAAATAGATTAAGCCCAGGACTGATCATCTCTGCAATTGCAGCAGGCATGTACATTGAGTCACCCACTATCGGTGCACCACAGGCAGCCAATTGTGCTCGAATCTGCATCGCATTTCAAAATGAGGCTTTGCAAAGCAAAAAAATTAAAATCTTGAAATTTGCTGCTTGTCTGGCAGTAAAGCCATCTTCTGCATGATGCATTTAGAACTGCAAGCTACTAACTTTTTTCTTTTTCTAGATTTGAAGTGAAGTTCTTCATTTTCTTATTTGATTCATTAATAAAACTGATAAAAAAAAAGTCGAGCAAATTGTAACCACTTATAATTCTTCACTGCCACAAACCAGATGTGATAAAAATAATGGTCACAAACACACGCTGCAATTCTAAATATCATAGCTTGTGATTGCTAAAGATGAGGGAAACAACATCAAACAAACCAAAAAAGACACAAATAAAGTACCTGATGCGTTCGACCTGTCAAAAGGTTTATTTTGCACTCATATGCAAACTCTTTTAAAGGCCACCCACAGTCCTCAACACAATACTTCTCTTCAGTTACAGAGTTCGGCCATGCAACCTTCTTGCAATCCAAGACCTCAAGTTGGCACAAATGCCATCCTTTAGAGAAATCTGCATATCATAACAATTTTGTGATTGATCCAGTAAGAAAAGGAGGTAGATAAAGATGTTTTTTGCAAAATAAAGTCTTAGAAAGATGCTCTTCAGCAATTTATTCATCAGCATTGTATCCTCTGCAAGTCCCATCACTTCTCATTGATAGATGAGAAAAAGAAGAAGTTCAAAATCATCCACTTCCTCCGTCTAATTCATGCAAGAGATAAGGAGGAAGCAAAAAATGAAAGTACTTTACAAAAGAAATTAGTTTCTTTCTCAATCTAATATCAAGTGACAAATAATTAGAAGATAAGTCAAAATGAAGCTCCTACATGAATCTGATGGGTAATGACTTACTGTGAGCAAGATTGATTCATATAATAGAATTTTGTAGAATGCTTCCTGTCTTTTCACCTTAATAGTCCTATGCATAGTCAATACTACAGCCCCAATCATGGCTACTAATAAAATAAGACTAGGAACCAAAAACCAGATGGAATAGCAGGTATAAAGTAAATTGCCCAATGTTTCCATATTAGTCCAACTTCATACCTTTCTGGCATAAACCATATCTGTCAGAGAGGTATCTTCTCACAAAAAACAGAAGTAATGAAGACATGTTATTGTCATGTTAATATGTGAAATAGCTGAAATTGTTCAGAGAAAGCTTTTGTCTTCAGTCCAACTGCAACACCCATAGCAGAGTCTCCAATTAGAAAGAAATGGTTCTTTATCACGTGGATTTTCATGGACTATCATAAATTGATTACATCTTTCACACACACAAACACACACACACGATCCTATGTCTCACAACTTAGCCAAATCTGCGATTAAGAACTTTACCTCACATTCAAGTCTAAATAACACTACAAAGAAAAGGAAAAAAAAAAAACAAAAACAAGTGTCTGTCTACTTGAAGATATCGGGAGGTTACTTTTTAAAGGTAGAAAACGAATTTATGGAATACCCACTGTGCTAAATAGAGCTGGTTACCTTCAAAATAATTCTTGGAGCCATATTGATTGGCCGCATGTAGTGGGTAATTATGCCAACTGGCACAGGAGCAGCAGCAAGAGCAAGATAAAGCTTATTTACCTTTTTCTCCTGATGATAGAAAGATATAAAGCTTCAGAGTGAATAGTATAAAGAAGACAAGCCAAAAAAAAAGTCATCGAATCTTGTAAATAGAATTAAATAAATAAAACTCAGTTTGCATGTACATTCATCAAGGATATGCCCTTATAAAGTGGGATGTACAAGAAAATGAAGCCTGCAGTTTTTCATTTAACATGTCATGATGTACTGTCTAAATCAGAAATGGAATTCACAAACTTACTCTGATTTTTCCATGAAAAACATAACAATACTCCTTAGTTCTAGCTAACACAACACTGCATATATACGAAGCATTTATTATATTTTAATCAATAGCCAAACTATATTAGAAAATCCAGTTCAGAAACTATACCAGCCTTCTGTACAATTATCAATCTGATGGGTAGTCTTCAACGGCTCTGCAAATCCCAAGGCACGAGTAGCAAATGTTGCACAACTTTCTTCAATATTGTCTGTAGTTCCTCCAACCTTATCAAAATTGACATGGGTGCAGTGAGCTATCAATGAGGTACAAATTATTAAATGGTGAGCAAATATTGTAGCAAAATGGCTGCAAATGAAAGCTAAGTCCTTGTAAATGATATCAGTTAGCCAGCTGAGAAATCCCTGAGTTAACACTTTATTTGCGCTCTTCATAATCACTGAACAAACAACTTAATTGTGCTGCTGAAGTCCACAAATAGATCACATCATCAACTACTAATATTTCATTAACAAATTTTGGTTGATTGATTGATACACACACACACACACACACATATATATATATATAGAGAGAGAGAGAGAGAGAGTCAGTTAAACAGGTAGTCGAGGATAAAAGTTTCTTTCTAAATTTCTGAGGATAATTTTAGTAATTTTTTTACACAAATTGTTGAGTCAACATATCAGTCCCTTTTTTTAATAACAAATAAACTACCAGTCCTTCAAATGAAGCAATTAAAAACCTACATTAAATATATTGACATTTTAACAAAGTTAAAATTTTATACTCATTTGTTTTCCTCTATTTCCAAAAAATACATAATAAGGGAAAAATGAAAGAGAGAAAGAGATAAAATGATGAACATTCTGATGAATACGGTCATTTGATCATAATAAATAGGAAATTGCCTCAAGACAATTTTCAAATATTTCTTTGATGCGAAATCAAGACAAATATGGCTGAATTGCTGAAAGAGGATTTTTTTTTTTTTTTTTAAAAAAAAAAAGTCAGCTAGGGACAGGAACATATCATGTCAGGACTAAGGGAAATCAAAACAAGATGAAAAGGAACAAAGTAATATTTACCATGAGTCATTAGAACAGAAAAGCTATGCAGCACCTACAATTCTCAAGTAGGAATGCTTCCTTATAAGGCCACCAATAATGAACTATCAACTTTGCTAACACCACATTAAAAAGATGAAAAATAAATGGAACATTTACGTACAGATGTACCCGCTGGTTTGTCTAGAACAACGTAGGATTCAGATACAGCTATAATTCTGGATCTCCAGTCAATTTCATAGCACCTGAACAATACGCACATGTCAAGAGATACCACACTTAACAACAGAATAAAGTAAAAATTGTTGTCAAGAACTTTTTAATCTATTACCTTGGAAAGCATTTTGGGTGTACATGCACCCTTAATTAAGTTCCAGCTTCAACAAACTCATTAACATGAGTTATCCGATAAGTTTTTTGAGCTTCTTGTATAGTTTTTCCCTTAATGGAAGATCTCTTTCTCAGAACTGCTGGAGCTGTAGCTTCCTTATATATCCTAAATTCCTCTGCCGTTGTGGTTGGAGGCGGATCTAGACATACAAGGGCATAATATACAGCTCTGAAATGGATGAGATCTGCAACATACCTTGAATACAAAGATTTCCCTTCAGTATTTTACCCTTGTTAATTGCTAGTAGTAAGTAGGGTAATTGAAGATACTTGTGCTAGAATCAATTGAACATAATAATAATAAATAAATAAGAATGAAAACACTCACATAGGTGGAAGATCCAAAGTTTTACTAATATATTCAAGAACAGGCCCTCCTACCAAAACAACTAAGTGCTCAACTCTGGGTGGACCGTTTTCTGATGGACATGGAAGCAAGCGATGATACTCAGGGTAACTGGAAGAAAATGAAATCTAAATGTCAGAAAATTAAAACTAAGATAAAGCTACGAAACAATGTATTAACTTCATATCAAACTAAGATATAGAGGACAAAGTTAAACGAGCATCCACGGTTATACATCCATGTCAGTTGCAAAATTTAATAACCTTGGTATCAGTGAAATGGAGGACAATGACCCATAATTCAGTATACGGATTTGTACATCGAGTAATGCTAGAGACTCCAAATATTTTACCAAATGTTCTATCAAATGTCTCACATGGATGTGGAATCCACATAGGACCCACATGGTGTGGGTCCCACACCCATGTGAGACATTTGGTAGAACATTTGGCAAAACATTTGGCGTCCCTAGCATTTTTCTTTGTACATCATAATTCAAAAGACAATGAGAATCTAAATAAATTTCACATAACTGTACTTTCCATTGGAAAAACTTTGTTCAAAGGATGCTTGTAAAATATCTCAAATTATCTCAAGGGAAAATCGGCACAATCAATTTGGTTCCTCTAAGAAAATAAATATTGTTAAAGATATATCCATTTTAGGACCACATTTTTCAACTACTTTAGAAATCAATTCAATCATATGTTCTATGGTTTCACATTTTAGTACGAAAGTTTGAGATAGCCAATAGAGAACAAATATATAGAACTTATGCCCAGAACAATGACATGAGGTGGGTAAGTGGCAACACAGGAACAGATTGAATTAGAATCTTCAGTGAAAGGCCTTTATACATACATAGACCTAAATCATTTATCCAAAAAAAAAAAAAAACATAGATAGACCTAAACCGTTTTGAAGATAATTTTTAATAATGCATTGCAAGGAATTATAGATGGGTTCTACTTCTAACTTCAGTAATTGAAGATCCATTATCATTGCATTAATTGTTAAAAGAAACTAATCCTCAATAGAATACTAAACACAATTCAAATTCTCAACAGAAGTAGTAGTTGTTGATGTACTGATTTCACAACTATTCTTACCTATGGACTTTAAACCAAATAAAACCCATTAAAGTTTTTAGCAAAACAAAGTGAATTATTGCAACAACCTAGCACTGAACTAAGAAACAACATAACCCAACAGAATACAGAACACAAATGCAAATTCTCATCAGAAGTAGTAGTTGTTGTTGTACTGATTTCACAACTATTCTTACCTATAGACTTCAAACCAAATAAAACCCATAAAAGTTCTTGGCAAAAACAAAGTGAAAATTGCAACACACTAGCCCTGAACTAAAAATCAACATAACCCAATAGGCACCAAGCAAAAATGAGTTCAAATAGTAGAAGAAAAGTGGAGTACCAAGTTGGGGAAGAAGTGGGAATCGAGGGGACAACATCTGATACAGCAGAGAACGGTTCAAAAGCGAAAGTTCTTCTCTTTCTCTGCAGAGATTTCCGATTCCGAAACCGCCAGAAAGTGTGGGACTTGGGTTGATTCTTGAGAGAGTGAGAAGAGGCAAGCGTGCGCACGAGTGAAACAGGGGTGGTCGCTAAGGTCCGGCAATTGGAGGCCCTGATATTGAGCATGATTGAAGCGAAACTGGCGACACAAATCGCCATTGTTTTGGATTATGAGCCATTGTTTTGGATGATGGGTTGGTCTCAGAGGAGAGAGAAGGGAGTGAGAGAACTGAGTTGGAGCTGGTGGACCCCATTTTCATCCGACATGACTTGGATCCGATCCGTTTTATGCCCATTTGTATTAGGGTTAATTTTATTTTTTTTTAAGCGACTAAACGAATTAAATAGTTCAAACTTGACTCGTGTCCATTTTGTTAAAAGTTCGTTCGAACTTAGCTAGTTAAAGAAAATAAGCTAAACTTAAATATATTTTGAAATTTGTTAAAGTTTGAATAGTCTATTGCTCGTTCAGTTATTTTTGAAAAGTTTAAAATTATATAAAAATATCAGATTATTCGAATTCAGTTTGACAAAAATTCATTTGAATTGATTTGAAAGTTTAACAAATTAAGGTTGAACAAATTTTGAAACTCATTCAAGTTTTCAAACTAAAGCCTCGTTTGGGAAGTGGCTAAAATAGCCAAAAAGTCAAAAAGCTAACTAAAACACATCACATCACCTCTCTACTTTTCTGCACACATTTTCATAAAAAATTAAAAAATTACTAAAATAGCATATTCCCAAACCAAGCCTAAGTTTAAATAATTAACTATTCGGCTCGTTTGTCACCTATATGTAAGAGTGTGCTAGATTATTAGATTTTAACTTATTAATTATAAATAACTTAAATAAATTGAACGAAACGACTATTTAGAAGCATATGGAGAAATACTGTTAACTTCTGACATCTACTTTCTACTCACCAAAAAAAAAAAAAACACGCATCAAACAAGCCCATTACCTATGACTTATGTTAAAAATTTCTAAAACATAAATATTGTAATAAATCATCTCCATTAAATTATTTAATAATTATGAAAAAAAATTAAGTCAATAATTGTAATTATTTTTTAATTTGAAATAATAATAAGGAGATGTTTGGAATGTGCTAAAATTAAGTCTATTTTAGCACATTATTCTTTTGGGGTCAATCATTTTATTTGAGTCACATCACCTCTTTATTATATCACTTCAATCTAACTTACATTTCACATTTTTTTTTTTGTAAAAAATTAAAATATATATTTATTTAGGTCATTTCAAACGACTCCTAAATTTGCATGACCATATGTGTGAGTGATTTTCTGACCACACTGCCCGTTTAGTAATTCAGCTGCAGAACACTGACAGAATAGATGGCATCTTGCTGTCCTGTACAGAAAGAGAAGATTTCGGCGGTGATTTTTCCACCCGGGGGCACTCCGACGATCAAGTCAGTATATCTCTCAAGGATAATCAAGTGCTAAATTCACTGTTCAAAGCATAAATTGCGTACCTTAGACCCACGGGGGTGTCTCTCTTTTATAGTTTACTCAATCCTAGTCCCACTAGAAGCCTGACTTCTATGGACTTCAATTCAGTACTTACTTTGGATTCCTCAAGAGATAAGGATAGACTCCCTAAGAGTGTTATCCTTATCCATCCTGAAGTCTTTCTTCATCCTTGGACTCTTGTCCCTTATCCGATTATCTCGGATTCCGATATCTTTGGAGATAACCTCGACCTCTCCGAGATCATCTCGGCACAACGACCAGGACACGTGGTACCTCTGTTGACACGACGGCGTCACCTTGCCACGTGTTGGTACTCAGAAAATATATCCCCACAACTGCCCCCTAGGTTCTATTACCTCGGCATTCTGAGGTGATGGAACCTATATCGGTACTTCTTTCTGTACATCGGCTCAAGAACTCCTTAGTCGAGATCATTCATTTCAAGCCGACATGTCTTCTTCAAAGAACAAGAACTTCAAATGAACTCCTTCATGCGTATGAGCTGTCATACATCACTTTTCAACCGTTTTACTCACGCGTTGTGTCCTTATTGGCTCGTGCCTGTGACGCGCCTGTAAATCTGTCTGGCGTCTGCAAGCGCCGTCTGACGTATACGTTGCTCAAGGAGCATTAATTGCTCTATCTTTGCCGCCGTTTCAAGTTTTTGACAAAACTTGTTTTTTCCCTCTTTTCGCCTCTTCACTTTGCACTTTGATTTCTCTTACTTTTCCTCTCTCTAGCTTTCTTCTCTTGAATCCGCCATTGCTCCAGATTTCAAGCTCTGCAACTGCCTTAGTTTCTCCTTTCTGGTGAAGCTTTGCCGTTCTGTTACTTCTGTAACCATCGTCTGATTTCGGCGATCTTCGTGTCGGCTCCATTCTTTCTGGTAAGCTTTTGTTCCTTTCGTTTTCAATTTTGTTGATTTTCTTCATTACCTGTTGCCATTACTGTTTTGTTCAAACATTTTGATTTGTCGAATTTATGCATCTGAATGCGTTAATTCTACTTTTGCCCATGTCTTGAACACTTGCACTGTTTCACCACTTTCTTGCCACCGTTCTTGACCCTGTATTTCTTGTTTTCTTTATGCTTTCGAGAGCCCCACTTCTGTTCTTGATTCTGAAACTGCGTTCTTATTTCTCTGTTTTCCAGATTTGTGCCTTCAATCTTCGTTTTCATAAGATTTAGGTTTGTGATTTGTCTGTAGACCCTACCAATCCTTAGGAAAAATTGAAACAATTCTTACCAACATTTACCTAGGTTTTGCCGAGGTCCCAATAACCCTTAAGAACATCTTCTTCTAAAACCCAGCCCTTTAAATTTAGGCCGACGTTATGGGTATATGGAGACATAGGGTAGACACCCCAACCAAACTCGAATACTTTAGGCAAGAGTTCTCCATTCTTGCTGATGTTCATCTGAGGTTGGCTGGGGATGACGATTCCATCATACCCACAGACGATACAATGCCCTTTCCCATTGTAGCTTTCACTAAGTGTGGACTCCGGCTTCCACTCAACACCCTCTTCCGCGAGATCCTTCACTATTACAAGTTGAACCCCATGCAGTTGGCCATAAATTCTTATCGAGTGATCAATGGCATCATAGCCTTAGCTAGGCAGGAAAACGCTAGGATCACCTTAGCCGACGTTTAGTACTGCTATACTATGTGTGCCCTTAACTTGAAAGAAAAAGGCTACATTTATTACCTTAAGCCGAGGTCAACAGAATTCAAAATTGTGGCCAACCTTCCAGACTCCAACAAGGGGGCTGGAGATGACTACTTCATTACCTCGGGAAATTGGGAGTTTGCCCCAAACGAGGATGCTCATCTCTACCCTCTTCCTCGATTAGTTAAAGAGGGCAAGGGTAAGAGCCCAGTGCCAACACTTAGTTGTTTCTTTTCAAGTCCTCAATACTTTGTCTGTTTCTGATGTCTTTTTCTTTTTGCAGATGTTCGTAAGCCACCAAAGAATTTTCGCCAATCCTACGTTCTTAGCAAGGATCTGAAGAAACTTCTGGACTTGCCAGTCCATAAGAGGAAAGCGCATGTGCTTCTTAATTTCATCCCAACATACAAGTCAACGTTGCCCGACGTCCCGAAAAGGAAGAAGAAAAGTCTCTCTCCACCATCTGCCACAACTCCATTGACTGCATCCACGTCACGAACAGACCAAGGATTAACCTCTGATCCAGCTGATCAACCATCAACTTCGGCTCCATACTTAATCCCAATACCAAAAGAAAACGTCGGCGACGACTGGTCCTCACTGCCAAGATGGGTCGCGCAAAACCAGTTGCCAAGGATCTTTTATCTAGCCTCCCTACCAATGTTGACGCTCAGCCAACACAGACCATGCCCCCACCGAAGCCAAAAAGAGTGAAAAAGGCCCAGCCAAAGGCTAAAGTAACTCAGGTTCACTCTGAGGATAATTTGCCTATTTCCAAACTGGCTGAGAGTGAGAAGACTTCTTCTGTTCCTGCCAAAAGGTCTGCTGAAGCCCAACCCTCTGAGTCCTCCAAATCGAAGAAGCCGAAGCCGAAGCCGAAGTCGTCGTCTGCGACGACCTCGGGGTCTAAAAAACCAGATGTCCCCTGGGCGCCTGCAATCACTCTGGAAGATAAGCCTGTCATAGCCAGCGACAGTGCCGACGACATCAATATCGGCATAGCCCTCAGTACTGCTCTTCTTCTTCCTGGCGATCTTGAAAAGAACGCCGAGATGAGTAAGTACGAAAATTATGCTCTGATGCTTCAACGCTGTGTTCAAGTAAGTTTCTCCACTTGGTAACCTGTCTTTCTTCATCTTTTCATACTTTGTAAAACTTTGTAATAACTTTCGCTTTATGCTCTTTCAGGTTGTTCAGCATGCCCACTCCTTCTCCATACAATCTTTTGAGAATAGGGAGAAGTTGACCGACATGAAGAGGGAGTTAACTACCCTTCAAAAAACCAACAAAAGTCTTCAATTAAAAATGAAGAAGCTGGAAGACCAGGCCGAGGCCGCCATAAAAGCCCAACAGATAGCCGAGGAAAAAGATGAATCTGCCGAAGCTATCAGAAAAGTTGCTGAAGCTCAAAAGAGGGAGGCCAAGAAGAAGACGGCCCAAGCCGAGAAGGAACTTGAGGAGGCCCTGGCCACCAAGCAAGCTGAAATCGATGCAGCTGACGCGAAGGCATACGATCAAGGCATAGCCGACGTCACTGAGGCCTATGAAAAACAAGTGAGGGAGACATGCAACAGGGGTTTCTCCCTTGGTTGGATGTCCCTTGCCAAAAAGCTTGATGTTCCTGAGGATTCGCCTCTGAGAAAGGCCGACGCCATTCCTCTTCCTTTTCCTCCACCTCCACCTCCACCAGCTCAATCTGATGGCGAAGCTGAGTCTGAAGATGAAGATGAGGATGAAGATGAGGCTTTGGTTAGGAAACCCAAGGAGGTTGTTGGGCTAAGTCTCCTTCTTTAAATGAGTAGGTCCTGGACCTGACTCAAGATGATAATGGTGACGAAGTTGTCAAGGAAACTACCCCGGAGCAGGTTTCCTCCGACGTTCCTGTAGCCGATAAAAGCCTTGATGAAACCCTTGCTCAGATCGACGCCGAGATCGAGGCGGAAAAGGCTGCCGAGGTATCTACACAACAATCGTCTGAGGTCCAGACCCAAGTTGCTGCTGATGCTGAGGAACCTTAATTTGCAAGTTTTTCTTTCATTTCTTTTGTACTTTGCGAGCTTTTTACATGGTCGATGTGCCGTCTTCTGAACAGTTACTCTTTGATTGTACCCTTTTTGTGAAAAACTACAACTGTTTTCTCTGAATGCTTCAATCTTTATTTTCACTTGATTGCTTCTGTATGATTCTATACTTAGAATATTTTGCATGTCATATAAACTCATCCCTCTTTGTGTAATCTTCTCGGGGTTACATACCTCGGATATCATAACTGATGATTTACCTCGGCATGAACTTGACCTGTAAATTTTTCATAAATTTCAACAAGTGTAAAACATATACTATTCAATGTTAACTTTGTAAACTTTTCGCAAGTTTCAACAAGTATTTAAACAGCGATCACGTTCTAACCAACTTGTAAATTGCTACCAATTTCAACAAGCTTTAAACAATGATCTCGGTTTAACCACTTTGTAAATTGCTACAAAGCTCAACAAGTGAAGATAAGGAATAATCTCGGCTTAACTTCAACTTGTAAATTGCTACAAATTTCAACAAGTGAAGATAAGGAACAATCTCGGCTTAACTTCAACTTGTAAATTGCTACAAATTTCAACAAGTGAAGATAAGGAACAATCTCGGCTTAACTTCAACTTGTAAATTGCTATAAATTTCAACAAGTGAAGATAAAGAATAGTCTCGGCTTAACTTTAACTTGTAAATTGCTACAAATTTCAACAAGTGAAGATAAGGAATAATCTCGGCTTAACTTCAACTTGTAAATTGCTACAAATTTCAACAAGTGAAGATAAGGAACAATCTCGGCTTAACTTCAACTTGTAAATTGCTACAAATTTCAACAAGTGAAGATAAGGAATAATGTCAGCTTAACTTCAACTTGTAAATTGCTACAAATTTCAACAAGTGTTAAACATATTCTTCTTCTCTCTGCCCCCAATGTGAACCTGAGTTGCACTTGGGTTCTCATTATTCAGAAATAACATTATGCATCTTTTATCAGTTCATAAGTGTGGAAGAATTCTGCTAAGATTTTATTGATGACATCGGCAAAAAATAACAAGGAACATCTAATGAATGAAAAATTTCAGATTACAAGTGTTCCATGGTCTTGGCAATGCTTTGCCCTCATTATCTTCAAGCCGGTAGGCTCCATTGCCCAATACCGAAATGATTCTGTAGGGTCCTTCCCAGTTTGGGCCAAGCTTGCCCTCTCTGGGGTCCTTCTTGTTGCCGACGACTTTTCTCAGGACTAAGTCGCCGATCTGAAAATCCCTTGGATTGACCTTCTTATTGTAAGCTCTGGCAAGCTGTTGCTGGTATGCTGCAAGTTGAATTGCAGCCTTCTCTCTTCTTTTTTCTAAAAGATCCATATCTCGGGCTAAGAGTATATCATTTGTTCCGTTTTCAACTCCCTGGGTTCGGATCCCTGGGATGCCGACCTCCAATGGGATGACTGCTTCTGTGCCGTAAGCCATGGCAAAGGGGGTTTCCTCTGTTGATCTTCTCGACGTAGTCCAATATACCCAGAGTACATTGGGCAACTCGTCTACCCACTTCCCTTTTACTGCCTATAGCCTCTTCTTTATTCCATCCAAGATTACTTTGTTGGATGCTTCTGCTTGCCCATTGCTTTGGGGAAAACTTGGTATTGAGAAGTAATTCTTGATCTTGAATTTCGCGCAGAAGTTCTTGATGAGTTTGTTGTCAAACTGTGTTCCGTTGTCGGCAACTATAGCTCTTGGAATCCCAAATCTGGTGATGATGTTTCTCCATATGAAGTTCTTGACATCCACATCTCGGATTTTGGCAAGAGGTTCTGCCTCTATCCACTTCGTGAAGTAATCTGTTGCTACAAGTAAGTACTTCCTTTGCCCAGTTGCTTGGGGAAATTGCCCAATGAGATCCATGCCCCATTGGGCAAATGGCCATGGACTGGATACCGGGTTTAGGTCAGCAGCTGGCTGATGTATCAAAGGTGCAAACTTTTGGCATTGTTCACACTTCTTTACGTAGGTTTCTGCATCTTTTTGCATGTAGGGCCACCAATACCCCTGGGTAATGGCCCTGTGAGCTAGTGATCTGCCCCCAGCGTGGCTTCCACAAATTCCTTCGAGAATTTCATATGAAAAATCTTCAACCTGCAAAGGGTGTACGCACCTTAAAAGGGGTCCAGTGAAGGACCTTCTGTAGAGATGTCCGTCTGCTGTCAGATTGAATCTTGCCGACTTCAATCTGACCTTGTGTGCCTCCTTACGGTCTTCTGGCAGTTTTTCTTCTTTCAGGAATGCAACAATTGCATCCATCCAGCTTGGCCCCATGTCCACACACATTGTTTCTTGCTCTGTGTTCGGTGGTTCTATGCTCGGGCTCGACAAATAATCGATCATTATTGTTCTTCTTTTTCCAGTTTGCATTGAACTTGCCAGGTTGGCCAACGCGTCGACGTGGCCGTTATCATCTCGGCTAACCTGAAGAAGTCGGCAGTTATGAAACAAGGCTGCCAATCTGATGACTTCTTTTGCATATGCCGACATCCTCTCGTCTCTGACTGCGAATTCTCCTGTTGACTGGTTAACAATAAGTTGTGAATCACAAAAGGCTATTACCTCATCAGCTTCTGCTTCTGCCGCCAGCTTCAGCCCTGCAATTAGTGCTTCGTATTCTGCTTCATTGTTTGAGGCCTTGAACCCCAAACGGATGGACTGTTCTACTATTTCTCCATCTGGAGATATTAGTACTACTCCTACCCCTGCTCCCTGTCGGTTTGAGCTCCCATCAACGAACAGTCGAAAAGAGTCGCCGATGTAAATGCTGCAGGGTCTGAGTTTCTCCTTCCTTTGTTCTTTTGCTTTAGGCTGGGCTTCTCCTTGCTTGTTTGGACATCTGTAATGACCCGCATTTTATGACTTAGCCATGTTCATGTGCATTTGCATAACCATGCTTTGTTAAGTTAACATTCATGAATCTTGCCATGTTTTGTACGTATATGATTTGCCTAAGTGTTATATGTATGCTTTGTTCCTCCCTTGTTATGATAAGCCTAGGTCATGCCAAGCCTAAGTCATTCCAAGCCGAGGTCATCTTAAGCCTAGAACCACTTTGTTTGACCTCCACCGTCACCTAGGCATATTGGCCGAGATGTCACTATCTGGGCCGAGGTGTTCATCACCAAGGCCGAGATGTGTATTATCTAGGCCGAGATGTTACCTTTGTCCGAAGTGATCTTGTCCTGGAGTGGTATGACCTAGACCGAGGTGTGGCACACCTAGGCCAAGGTGTGGCACAGCTTAGTCAAGTGTTGTCCTCCTAGCCGAGGTCATTGTCATCTTAGTTGCCGAGGCTTTGTCTTTAGCCGATGTCATTACTTGCCGGAGTGCCTTGCCGCCTAGCTTGTTGAGTACGCTTTGTCATGGTCATGTCTTGTCAATCCATCACCTTTTTGAGCAGAACCAACCAGCCGTTGCCACGTGTCCGAACTGAG
>JAPPVO010007765.1:0-35298 GCA_030407325.1 Camellia japonica
TCAGCTCAAATATGTATATCAATACAGATACAAGGAAGCTACATGAAATGGGCGCATACAGGTACAGTACGTAAATGTGGTGTGTGTCAGATGTGCTCAACACAGACAGCCTATCAATGCAATAAATGTTCAAGATCATCATGTCATCAGGAGTATGATAAATGCAAGAAAACTAACGGATACCTGGACACCCATGATGGACAACTGCGCCTCTCTCCGCAGGACCATGCCCTCAAGTGAGACTACCATCCCGAGCACCTTGTCCATGTACTCCCTGGGTGGCTGCAGATACAAGCTCAAGTCATCAATGAATAAACAAACACCAAAGTATCTGAGTGATAAACGGAAAACAGTGGAACATACCGGTGGTGAGTCAGGGTCACTGACATATCGGTGGTCAGGCATAGGAGGCTCTATCGGAATCGGTAGGAAGTCCCATATCGCCATCCCATCAACTCAGTCGGCATATCTGGCCATCCAGGATGATGATGAGTCGGAGGATCGGGGGAACCAATCCACCCCCGCCTCTAGATGTGCCAGCCCTGCTTGTGGAAGGGACATCTGCAGTCCGAGCCCGGCTCGATGAGGGCATACCAGCAACCTCCTCGTCGGGGTACGGACTCCCGTCAGTGGAGGCATCAAGTATGTGTGACGGTAGGTCGCGTACTCCCCCTGCTCCAAATGTAGTAATGCGTCGGTACCTTGCATAGCACTAACGACATCCTGGGGAAGGAGCCTATCAGCGGTCCGCATATCGTCTAGAGGTGCTGAAGGAATGTCCTGAGCAGGGTAGCCCCATACCTGGCGCAAGAAGCGATCCCCCAAAAACCAGGCCCTACCAACTGGCCCCTCGAACAGGATCATATACCGAGAGGCTCCCCATGCTCCGGCAAACTGAAATCGGAGGTCTCTACCTAAAGGCGCCCAGGGCTGCCACGAGATCTGCGGAACCGATGCATAAGCTGATCAGAAATTGTGAATGTGCAAGATAAATCAAAGATTGGAAACATAAAGAACTGAGAGTTCTGAAATACCTCTGACGGCCGCACTATATCAAAGTACTGCCGTAAGTAGAGGAAAGACTCCCGAGGTCTCGGCCGATACTGGCCCTCGAATACGAGTGAATAAGGGGTCACGAGGGGCACCTCCACCTCAAGCTCTGGGGCTAGCGTCAGGAAGTACGTGTAGATCCATAGTTGTGAAAAACAAAGCAGTAGCCATCAGAATACAGAATGCTGAGTGCAGGATGTAAATACAAAATGCTGAGAGCAAAGTGCAAGGTACAGAATGTAAAGTGCGCCGTGAGTGCAATGTACAAATAATAAAAAGCAGAAATGTAAATCAAGAAGACAGAAAGTACCTCCCAGGCCCTCCAATAGCCGCCAACCATGTTCCCCCGTCCGCGGGAGGTCGCACTCATATAACAATAAAGAGTAGCCAGGCTAGCGCCACCCTAATCATATCGGCTGACCTGTGATAGGTCCACTAGAGCACTCAACAGATAGAGCCCGACAGTGTTCCCCCTATCGGCGAACAGAGTGGTCCCGAAGAGGAACATCAGAAATCCGCGGGTGTACTGTGCTACCTCCTCAGGAGTCTCAGGCTCCATCTCTACCCTCCTGAAATGGGAAGAAAACCAGGTATATCGGACTCTACCTGAAGATCTGTCAGCTGGCGGGCGAGCTCACAATAAGTAGATCCAAGCGGCCTCCCACTGGCCCATGTCCTCGTCATATGGGATTGCCCAGCCTCCCACATCAAGGCCTGTCAATACGGCGAAGTCAAACGGGGTCATAGTCATATCCCCGGTAGCAGAGAAATGGAAAGAGTTGGTGGTGTCCCACCATCTCTCTACCAAGGCACCCATCAGCGTCCTACTAGCAGGACAGCGAGATATCCCAGTGCAAAAGGGCCCAAACCCTGCCACGTCAACCAAATCCCGGACAGCCTCTGGGAGCTCTGCGTACCACTCTCTCGCCGCGATGGAGCCATATCCTCGCGCAGTACGAGAAGTCACCTGCATTCAGGATGAACACATGTATTCAGTTTCAGAATGAAATGTATAAGCTACGTGCAAATGAAATGAATAGGCTGCATGCAAATGAAATGTATGAGCTGTGTGCAAAATCAAATCAGATATAGAATCTGGGCTGTGTGTTCAAATTTCAAAATATAGGCTGTGTGTTCATCTCAAAGCTTGGACTGCGTGTTCAACTCTCAATCGGTGTGTGCTGTGTGTTCACCTCAACAACGAGCTGTGTGTTCAACATCAAGTGTTTGGATTGCGTGTTCAACTCTCAATCAGTGTGTGTTGGTGTGTTTGTGGTCACCTCAACAACGAGCTGTGTGTTCAACATCAAGTGTTTGGACTGCGTGTTCAACTCTCAATCATGTGTACTGTGTGTTCACCTCACAACAGAGCTGTGTGTTCAACATCAAGTGTTTGGACTGCGTATTCAACTCTCAATCAGTGTGTGCTGTGTGTTCACCTCAACAACGAGCTGTCTGTTCGACATCAAGTGCTTGGGCCGCGTGTTCAACTCTCAATCAGTGTGGGCTGTGTGTTCATCTCAAAGTTCGAGCTGTGTGTTCAACATTAAGTATTTGAGTTGTGTGTTCAGATTTCAAAATCAGTGGGCTGTGTGTTCATCTCAAAGTTTGGGCTGTGTGTTCAATTCTCAAACAAGGGTGTGCTGTGTGCTAACAATCAGAAAGTTGGGGCTGTGTGTTCACCTGCTGTGTGTTCGTTCTCAAAGTTCGAGCTACGTGTTCAACGTCAACGTCAAGTATTTGAGCTGTGTGTTCAGATTTCAAAATCAGTGGGCTGGGTTCATTCAAAGTTTGGGCTGTGTGTTCAATCCTCAACAAGTGTTCCTGTGTGTTCACAATCAATATACGGGCCGTTGTATTCAGAAAGTAGAGTGTTTGAACTGTGTGTTCAAGATGCAAACGGAATCGTGTTTGTAGACACCCCATTTTTGACCGTCCTCAAGACTTGGACGTCACCATTGGAACGCTCGGTGATTATCCATGTTTGTGTTCGTTTTGAGTTCCCGAAGGTTCCGGCTGCGCGTCGTGCCTCAGGACCTCTCAACCGGTTTGTTCTGTGCTTGGTTTTACACCAAGGCTTGTGTGTTTTTGCATTTGAGGGTAGGGGGAGGCTTGTTAGCCATCCCTGAAGCCCACCAGCTGCCCCTGAACTCCACCGGCACTCCCTCTTAGCCATCGTCACTATTTTCTCAAAAACTTTGGCCGGTCGGCACTTTATGTTGCCGACCGGCACTTTTTTGTGCCGGTGACTGTTTTGGCCGGCCGGTGTGCACCCTTTGAACCCCTGGGATATGGTGCATGCCAGCTGTGCCAGCTGGAATGCACCATCACATTCCCCCGTGCACAGGTGTGGCCATTTTGCACCATTTGCACCCTTTGCACCCTCTAAGCTTCTAGAAGCTTGCACCTTTGGCCAAGCTTCTTGGAGAAGCTTGGCCAGCTGTCTTGGCTTCTCCAAGAAGCCAAGACTCCTTTGCCCCCCCCTTGAACCTTTTGGTCTTGCTTAGCCATTAAGTCTTGGCTTTAGTTGCCTATTATAAGCTCATTTCATCTCCCTTGAGCTAGGTTAGAGACTTTGAAGGCAAAAACCAGAGATATATCTCTATATCTCTGATATACATCCATATATATCTATATCTCCCTCTCTCTCATCCTTGTGTGTGTGTTTTAGGCCTAAAAGTGTGTTTTACCTTACTTTTGCACCATTACACATACCATTACACCTTAGCTCGAGATTGAGAGACCTAGAGGGTTGTTTGTTGAAGTTTTGGACTGACTTTGATCACTAGAGAGTGGCTGGACCACCTGTTCTTCAAGGGATCTTCAAGGGTAAACTCATTACTTTAGTTTCCCCATTCTTGCAACTAGTTTCTACCCCTTTTGCTTTGTGTTTTGAGCTTTGTCTATAACTAAAAAAACTCTTGTTTTTACTTGCTCTTGAACCTTCATTAAGGTCATTTTGTGGTTTGAGCAAAGCCTCACCCTTTTAGGCTTTATTTGGCCATTTTGGTGTCTTTTTAGTAATGCTTTGTTTACTTGGTGTTTTTGGTCTTCTCACTGGTTTTCAGTGGTGAGGAAGTGGTTCCAAGTCATGAATAGGGGAGGGACACCCCTCTCCCCTTTGTCCCTTGTTTGCCTTTGTTTTTGGCCTAGAGAATAGCATGTGTGCATGGTTGGTTTTGGTTTCATTTCAGAGCATATTTGTGGTTAATATGACATGTTATACCTCTATTTTAGGTTGGATTTATGGCCTTTAGCATGCATCTTACACTTGCTTTGAAATGTTCTACTTTGCCTAGAAATAGGCCATGTGTTTAGCCTTGTATATCCTCATGTTTTAGCTTGGCTTATTGAAGTTTTTAGTCATGTTTTGTCATGTTTTAGGGCTGTGAGCCACTGGTTTTACCATTTTTGGCATGCTTAATGTAGTTGCTTTGCATTGTGGCTTGTAAGCTTTGAGTATATGATCCATGAACAAGCATTGGTTAGGCTATTTAAGTGATTTGGGATCATTTAATATGCCATTTCAGTCCCTATTCCATGCTTGTATGTCTCCATTTATCATCACTTTCATGCTTTGAAGTGTTGTAATCTTGTGCCTTAAAGGGTGGTCATTGGCCATGCTTGCATGTTTAGGTATTTGGATCGCCATATCATGTTTTTTTTGTGGCTTATTTTTGCATGCTACACATCTATTTTTGGTTGCTCATTCCATGCTATGAGTGGTCTTGTTAGTGATGGTGTAATGCTCCATTTTGTGCCTTAGTCTTAGGCCCCCATTTTGGCTTGCATGTTAGCATGAATAATTGTCCATTTTAGGCACTTTTGGCCACTGTTTTGGGGTGGATTGAGGTCTGCCCCTTTATGGTTTAAGCCCACTTTAGCATGTTTGTCTCATGTTCTTTGCATACTTGCTTCATTAAGTGTGGTAGCATGATGGTTCTATTACATGGTTCATCCATGTTTGCATTGCATTTGCACCTTGCATGTTGCATTACATTTGGCATGTTTGTATCTTACCATTAGATTGCATTGTTGAACCATGTTAGCATAACATGCATTGCATTACTTGGTTTGGGGTGTCAAACCAAGTGTGAGAAACGAGGCGTGTTTGTACTTCAAGTGACAAAACACACCTCAATTCTCATGTCACCGGGCCCTTGACTTTGGACATGATAGGGTCTTGGCACTCATTTGTTTGTTGCATGCATTCCCATTAAAAATGCAACCTCGGTTCCTTAGGCCATCATGCATCAAGATGCATAATTGATGGCCCAAGAACCAAGGGTCATGCTTCCTTGATCCCCCAAACATGATAGGAGGCAATGGCCGTGCATACATATGCCTAAAAACCCATGCCATGCATTGCTGGTCTGCTGCTGCTGTCAAACTGTCCCCTGCAGGAACTTTCTGCCGGCCGGCAGAACAGAGTGCCGACCGGCACTGTATTTTGGCGATAGCCTCTAGAGCAGCCCGTCATGTATTATAAACAGCCGGTGGGAATTTCCTCCAGCCGGTGGTGTACTTTCTGTCAGTGTGCATAGAAGGTGTTCTGGACTTTGGCAATTTTTGGAGAGACAGGGCAGTAAAAACAGAAGCAGCAGTGGCATGGTACGGGTTTCCCGGGAAGTCGGATTCGAGCATGCATCATTCGCACATCCCGAGGCAGGGCTGAGGCCCCTCTCTTTTTTTATATACCGAATTTAATTTAATAATTAGAAATTTGTAATAATTTATTCTGTATTTGGACTGTATTATTTTGGACTGTATATTCTTTTGGTCCCTCCGTGAGGGCATAATTGTAATAAGTGTGGGTGAGTGTGTGTATGTCTTCCAACCCCCATTTCTTTCTTCCCTTTTATTTACCTGCTTACGATGGTAGATTAGGGCATATTTAAAATTAGCATACCTTATGCAATGCATGCGTGCATCCATGCATTTGTTAACATACATCAGCTTGGCACATCATGCAAACTGCATCGTACTTTCAATTCCAAATTGAATACGTGATAGTTGTAGCATTTCACATGCCATGTTTAGGATAGCCGAGCCTGCCTAGATTACATCTTTGCATGTGTTGCATTAGACATTTCAGTATGCTTAGGTCCATGCATGGATTTCTAAATAAGCTTCTGTTTTGGCGCGGAGAGTACGATGTAAGTATTTTACGCTTTAGCATTTCGCATGCGTGTGAATGTTGCCATGACAGTATGCTTACCATGCGGCTAAGTGCTTATGTGAGTTAAACTGTTTGAATGCCTGTGGGTGGAGGTTGGATTGCTTGAGTTGGAAAACTCATTGAAATCCGTATTTTAGCCTACTTGCGAGTAGCAAACCCGAAACGCTTTTCAAAACAAACGGATATGCAATGCTTGTTTTCAAATTAGGCAATCTAGTCTATACTTGTTTGCTGTGCGCATAACATAGTAAATAATTGGAATAAGAACAAGTAATGTTTTCAAAATCGGATATCACGGTTAGTAGAAGCAGGTCTTCGGACCGGGCGAAAGGGGGTGCTCATAGCTGACCTTCCCCGATCGTACCCAAGCTCCCGAGCCAAGACATTTGGTGATGACGGACACGTGGCCTTCGGCACCGAGTCAGGGTTTCCTAAATTCCCCCATTAAAAAAATATTTAGGTGGCGACTCTGTAATCTGGCAAAGCAGTCTATGTTTGGCACTACTTTTCAAAAAATCTGTTTTTCTTCAAAACGATTTGCCAGAGTTGGACTCTTTGGTTCAGATTTAGAACCGCAACACAACAAAGGAGAGTCCGAGCTGTAGCGAGGCCCCCCCGCGGGCGTGTTACAGTGTTATAGACTAAACATTCAAAACAAGCTGTGTGCTTGAGTGATCAGATAAACATAGCGAAAGCACGAAATGCACGGAAAGGCAAAATACATGGCAGAAAATGTAAGAATGAAATACATACCTCTCGCGCTTGATAAGAGAGGTGGACTCTGGCTCCCGCAATAGTAGATCTACAGGCGCTCGCTCATCGAAGTCAGTAAAGTGGTAGAAATCGGCTTGAGGGAGGATGTGCGCCAGAGGGTCATACCTCCCGGGGATAAATGGCCGAATCCTCGGGGGTAAAGACATAATGTCTGGCTCACCCCAGTACCTGGAGGGCCTCCGCCCTGAGGAAAATGACCTGCCATTTCAAAAAATCTGCAAAAAGGAGCAAAAACGAGCAAAATGAGCCAAAATTGGAAAAAGTCAACAAAAGTCAACTCTCGGGAAATGAAAAAGTCAACAAAAGTCAACTCCTGAGAAAATCTTCCAAATATTGAGACAAACTCACCTCAAGCGGCAAAAATGAGAAAAGAAGCTCCGAAACCAAGATTTAATCGGTTCAAAGTGAAGAGAACAGAAAGTTTTCGCGAAACAACTTGGCGTAGGACGTTGGAAAACGCGTAGGGAGTGCAGATCTGAGGAAGAAAATGGTTTGGGAAGGAGAAGAAGGCAGTTTCGGACTTAGAGTTGTGAGGAAAAGTGTTTTGGATAAGCACATTTAAAGAAATAAGAGCAAAAAGACCAAACTGCCCCGGATTTGGGCTAGGTGGCTGGCCGGCCACCTTTTCTGGTAGGCCGGCCACCCCTCTCCCTCAAACCTGGCCGGTGACCTCCCCCTTGGACCAAACATGGCCGGCAGCATTCCCAAGGTGGTCTCCAAGGTCCCTGCAAATTTTGGTGATGATTGGAGTCCCCGGCACCCGAGAAAGTACAAGGAAAGTGCACTTTTCGTCGCAAAATTCCCCCGCGGGAACTTCAACTCCAACTTTCGATGCGTGTCCCATCGTTACTCGTCAAAGGCAAGGTGTATCCTTTTTGAATATGTTGTGACCCCTCCGGGAGGTAAACCAGAGTCGCGATTGAGCCACCTTCGTCGGAACTTGCATTGCTTTGCTCGTGGTTTCGTTTCAAAATGTGCATTCGAGTTTACACTTATCCTGCATTGTTATGCACGTCACTTGCATTCTCATGCACACCACTTGCACTGTTCTGCACGTTTCACGAGTATTGTCATACCCTTGTGCTTAACTTGCGTTGTCACGCGCGCGCTTCTCACATTACGATGCACTCACCCATCAACGCCGCGTTTGCCTGCATCCGATATCACATGAACATATGTTGCTAACTATGTTATGCTTGTTGAGTTTCTTCCTTTTGCAGGCACGATATTGTATGTATGGTTCATTTGAGGTTGGCGCGACCAGACGAGCCGCACAGATATTGTATCCCCTCCGTGTGAGACGTGGCGAGAATTCAATGATTCTCCGCATTCTTCAACTGCATGAAATGTAGTATTGCTTTGCATTCTTGCTTAAAACTGTTGCATCTATTGTGAATATTGGCTTCATTACAGCTTGCTGCTTCGCATGATCATTGAGTTACATCCGGCTTTGTGCATCATTTGCATTTTGCCCCCGCCTGCGGGCATGCCTGCGGGCACATCTTTTGTTTATCTCGCCTGTTTGTCTGAGTCTTCGGCCTTGTCAAAAATGGGTCGTCTCTGGGCTTTGACATTCACTCCCGTCATTTATGACTTTCGAGTTCTGTCAAAGAGGGGCAACTGTAGACACCCCATTTTTGACCGACCTTAAGACTCAGACGTCACCAACTGAGCGCTCGGTGATGTTGCATATTGTGCTCGTTCTGAAGTTGCGGAATCTCGGCCGCGAGCCTTGCCTCCGGACTTCCGGACTCTCTTGTGCTTTACCTCGGTTTGCGAACCAGGTCCCGTTTTCTCCGTTTTCTCTTCCCGAAGGGAGGGAGAAGTCTCGTAGACCATCTCTCAGTGGCCGTAGGCTACATTTCGTGGTCGTAGGCCATTTTTCCCGTTTGGAGCCCGGTTCTCGGTTTTCGGAGCCGTCGGCCGTGCGCCTCGGTTCGGGACTGCTTAACCACCTCCGTTTGCTCCGATTTTTGGCATACACCTTATTTCCTCCCTTTTGAGGGACACTACGACTCGAGAGACCAACTTCATGGTCAAACGCCACCTCGGTGCTTAATAGTCAGTTTTCGGGGCCCTAGCCGCGCGTTTTGGCCCCCGAAATTCGTTTTGCATCGGTTTGGGTTCATTTTTGGCGGGACCTTATTTTCATTGTTAGAAGGTTGTAGGAGGTGGGAGGCCAGCAATTGTTCTGAAAAACCAGTTTTATTCTTCATGCTCTTCATCGCCCGTTTTCTTCACTAAAAACTGGTTTTTCCCACTCCCGGGCCATTTCTGACTTTCCACCACATCATTGTGTTGTACACACCCGGGAGGCCACCAATATGGGTAGGAGCCAGCAATTGTCCTTGACCCTTTTGAACCCCTCTAAAAAGCTAGTTTTTCTCTCTCATGGTTCACATTTTCTGGGTTTTGACCATGCAGCTGTGTTGCACTCATGGGAGGGCACCTTTTGGGGTGGCCGGCCACAATTCTTGTTGACCTCTTTGACCCCTGGTCGGCCGGCCAGGGGAGGTGGCCGGCCGGCCAGAGGTGGCCGGCCGGCCACCTGGACCTTTTGCACCTAGCCGGCCATTTTTGTTCCTCCTGGTGCATTCCAGCTGTGCCAGCTGTTTTGCACCAGACCCTGCCCGAGGGTCTGTCCTTTTGGGGGGAAATTTGAATTGGTTTTTCCCCCCTTTTCTTTGGCTCCTCTCCCTCTATATAACCAGCACCCTACTCATTTCTAAGGGTTAGAAAAAATCAGTTGGAGCCTTTGCATACAACCCTCCCTCTCTCTCTCATCCAAGCTTAAAACCACCTTGTTCTTGCACCATTTATACACCAACTCATAGCCTATCACCTCCACACTCCATTCCAACATCTTGAGGCTGATTTTCAGAGGTTAGGAGCTTCTTTTCTTGGATCAAAAGCTGCTGGAAATCTGTGCTACAAGGGTGAGTCCCTTTTTCCTCTTTTCTTGCTTTATTTTGCATGATATTTTAGCTCCTTTTGCTTACATTTTTGGGCTTCGGCCTGAACTGAAAACAGTCTTATTTTGAGCTCATCTTCATGTTTAATTAAGGACTTTTTTCTGTTTAAGGTCTTCTACTCCCGCTTTGTGCTTTATCCCTCTTTTAGGGTTTATTTTGCATGGTACATTAGCCTTATTTGTAAGAATTTTTGGGCTTCGAACCAAACTATAAAGTGCCTTATTTTGAGCCTCTCTTAAACTTTGTTGAAGGGCTCTTTGCTGTTTGAGGCCAGATACTGCCCCTTGTCCTCTATCTCTCTTTTAGGGCTATTTTTGCACCATTTTAGCCTCACTTGTAAACTTTTTTGAGATTTGTTATAAACTAGAAAAAGTATTTTTTTGAGGCCCTCTTGATGTTTGATTAAGGGCATTCCTTCGTTTGAGGTCATATGCTTCATTGTATGCTTGATTGCCTCTTAGTTTGAGCCTTACAACTAATCCCTTGTTGCATGCTTTGTTTGGCCTTCTGGCCACTGAAATCCAGTGGATTTTCAGTGGCTAACACACTGTTTTGAGCCTCAAAAGCAGAGGGGGGTGACCCCCTCTCACCTTGTTTTGCTTGATGGTCTTTTTGGCCTTCCAAAGAGGCCCTATCTTGCATGCTTTGTTGACTGATTTCAGGGCCAATTTGATGAGTTTTAGGGCTATCATATTTGATTTCCAGAGTTAATTTTGCCATGCTAAGTGTTTGATGAATGTGCTTAATAACCCCTTACATGGCCCTCTAAAAGAACCCATCATTTGTGCATGTGTTGGCTGCATTTCAGAGGTTATTTGGGCATGTTTTGGCATGTTTTATTCATTATTTTGCTGGTTTGATGAGTTCTCACCTGCTTCATGTACATGCCATGTAACCCATGTTTGCTAGTTAATTTTGCATGTTATTTTAGTCCATCATGCTAGCATCTTTTGGTCATGCTTTGAACTAGAAATGTTCAGTTTTGGGACTGCCTTGGCTCTGTCTTTGTGCTTCATAGTCAAATAATGCATGCTTTGTATAGCTATAAGTCAATACACGTGCCTAGTTTTGAGTTTCGGGGCTCATCTCATGCATCGGGTGCCATGTTTCCATGTTTCGGGATCATTTTGCATCACATTTCAGTGCTGGAACTTGCATGTTTGTATGCCATATTTCATGCCTTGCCATGCCTTGTTAGAGTGGTATTTGTGCCTTAGGATCGGTCCTCGGTTTGCGTGCATGTGTGCACGCATCTCGAGTGTCTCATTTTCATCTTATGGCCGCTAATGTGAGTGTGGCTGAGGTCCACTCATATTGGCGTAAGCCCATATTGCATTGTGTATGCCATCTTTAATCCTTTGCATTGCGTATGTTAAGTTGTATGTTAGTGCATTGTGTATGCCATTTCAATTCATAGCATTGTGTATGCTAGGTTGTATGTTAGTCACATTCATGCATGTCATGCATATTGCATTGTGTTTGGGATAGGAGTTAGTCCAAACACGGGAAACAAGGGGCGTTTCGTACTCCAAGTGACGGAACGTGTCTCAATTCCCAGTCGCTGACACTCCGAATTATCTATGATGGAGTCTAGGTCTTGTTGTGTTTATATGTACATTCATTTCATATTGAGTCATGCAATTCGACTCCTCGGCCATCATGCATTGAGATGCGTGATTGGTGGCACGAGGATCGAGGTATGCATACATATGTGAAAATACTTTGCCATGCCCCTTTCTTGCTCTCTGTTGCAGCAAATCAGAAACCGGCAGCCTTTCAGAGCTTTGCACAATATTCCGGGCTTAATTGTAAACAGAGGCTAATTGGGGCATCGCAATGGATTTCCGCGCAAGGCAACCCGAACATGCATCATTCATCATCCGGAGCAGAGTTGAGGCAGTCCCTAGCTTGCATGCTAATTTACTGCTTTCCTAGATTAATTTGTTAATTAATTAGGATTTTGTATTTATTCGGACTGTAGTTATTTATTCAGGACTGTATATTATTTATTCGGACCCTCCGAGCGAGGGCGCAATTGTAATAAGTGTGCGTGTGTGCGATGTATGTCTTCCAACCCCACGTCTTTCTCCCTTTTATTTACCAGCTTATGATGGTTAGATTAGGGCATGTTTCAATTAGCATACAGTATGATAGCATGTTTGTATTCATTCATCCGTTTTGCATGCACCGGGCTCGGCGCATCATACTAACTGCATTGTATTTCAATTCTAAGTTGAATACATGTTAGTTGTAGCATTCCATATGCCATGTTTAGAATAGCCGAGCCTATCTTAGTTGCATTTTGCATGTGTTGCATTAGGCATTTCTGTATAGTTAGGATCATGCATGGATTTCTAACATAGTTTCTGTTTTGGCTTGGAGTACTCGGTAAGTTTTTATGCTTTAGCATCCTTGCATGTGTGTGAGTGACTGCCATGATAGCATGCTTGCCATGAGGCTATTGCTTATGATATAACTGCCTGATTGCCTGGGGTGAGGTTGGGTTATTTGGATTGGAACAATTCATCGACTGCGAGTTTTAAGCCCACTAGATAGTGGCGAAACCATCTTTTCTAAGCCCACCCGAGGGTGGCAAAATCAACATTTTGAGCCTACTTGCGAGTAGCAAACCATCTTTCAAAAATAAACATGAAATGTTTGTTCCAATTCAGGCGACCCGGTCTATACTTGTATGCTGTGCGCATCACATAGTAAATCTAGGCTAATAACCGGAATAAGAATGCATACGGTTTTCAAAACTCGATATCATGGTTAGTAGAGGCCGATCTTTGATCGGGCGAGCGGGGGTGCTAACGAAGTGACCTTCCCCAATCGTACCCAAGTTCCTGAGCCGAGGCAACTTTGGTGATGACAGACACGTGGCCTTAGGCAAACGAGTCAGGGTTTCTTAAATTTCCCCAAAAATAAAATATTTAGGTGGCGACGCTGTATCTGGCAAAGCAGTCCATGTTTGGCACTTCTTTCAAAAAAAATCTGTTTTCTCAAAACGATTTGCCGGATTTGGACTCTTTGGTTCAGATTGAGAACCGTGACAATTTGAGTCCGAACTGTAGTGAGCCCAAAATGAACAGAACGGGAGTCATCCTTCCGGGGCATTCGGGGACGTCTACAGCCCTTAGGCTCTGTTTTTTTGAAAAAGCCCTTTCCTCACTTTTCCTCTCAGCGCACATCTCTCTATTCTTCAATATCTCATTTTTTTATCCCTCCCCTAGGTGATTGATGGGTAAGCAGGAAGTTGTGGGCTCTTGCCCCTGGTTTTCTACCAGATTCTTATTCTTGTTCATAACAATGAATTTCTCCCACAAAAAGGTTGCGCTACAACTGGGTGTGTAGCAAATCTGTAGCTAACATCGGTTGACGATGCTCTGCTGGGGAGTTTGGACGTGATCAGATCTATCCAGATGAGGGAGTGGAATATCTTGATCCATTCCAGTTCGTGCTTCGCACTTGGCTCGATACCTCGCTGCTTAGAGGATGTGAGAGCTTTCTGCCCTTTTGCGGTTAGCTTCAGTGGTACCGTTTTCCGGCAGGTATGAGTGCCCTTCTTGGCGAGTATGTTGGCAATGGGGAAAAGACAGAAAACCTGGCTCAACTGTGCCCCTAGTTCATCATTTTGACCATTTTTTGTTTTTGGCTTTCTACTAAAACAATTTTGACCAAAATGAGAGTTAGATTAACATGCTTGTTCGATTTTCTGATTTGAAATCATGCAAGTCAGGTTATGAGCACTGAAAAATTTCCTTTTTTGGGTTCAAGAAATGGTCCAGTTTTGGAAAAATGGAGTAATTTTCGAGAAGATTAGTCAACCTCAGTAAAAATTTTCAAAAAAACTATTTTTGCAAACGGCCACTGCTCAACGAGCACGGAACTTACTCTTGAGATACACAACCTCAGATCCAAAACAATAGAAAATTGCCCCTTGTCTGAACGACACTATATGGCAACAGAAAGTTGCCCCCTGTTTGAATGGCACCACAGCGCACTGTATGGCAACAGAAAGTTGCCCCTAGTCTGAATAGCGCCGCAGCACATGGCAACCAGTCCTTACAGTGACCATTACCGCCAAACTCTTGGATACAGAGAAGACAAAGATGATCAGAACCATTACATGGACATAGTCAATTTGGAAGTGTTTATGGCTGGACTTCAGAATGAAGTTACCTACGTATCCCAAACATGAGAATCAAGCCTGACGTAGTTCCAGGTTAAGGTACACTCGGGTATTAACCTCTCCTTTTGCGCTCTAACTTTTGCCAAGGCCGCCCTTTCTAGGTTTTCAACCTTGCGAGCTTTGTTCTTCTTTTCTTTTCAATTCTTTTCATATCTTTTCTTCTTTTTTTCTTTTTCATCTTTTCTTTTCATTTTCTTCATTTTTCTTCTTTTCTTTTTTTCATTCTTTGCATTTTCTTTTTTCCTTTTTTTGTTCTTTTTCTTCTTTTTCTTGCTCTAACTTTTGCCTGGGTCGCCCTTCCAGGTTTTCAGCCCAGCGAGCCTCTCAAGGGTAAAAGTGTAGCTTTGTCCATGTCAAATGGTTTTGAGATCCTGAAGCCATCTGAATCTAGGAAAATGGCTGCTGTTCGCTGACGATGCAGAAGTCCATCCAATGGGGGGCTGAATTTGCCCCTAGTGTTGTAGATAGGAACTCGGTTATCCTTTAGCAATACTTTCTTCTTTCCCCCTTCTGGGATTTTGGCATTCTTGCCAGTCTTCCTTGGTTTGCAGGATGATCCATCTTCGGCTCTTCGAGCACATCTGACATTTTTCTGCCCCTAGTTCTAGGGTGCTTCTGATCTAGCTTTGCAAGCTTCTTTTGACGATGGCTGGCCTTCTCGACCTGACTTTATTGCCGTTAACGCATAGGCTGCTTCAAATCTGGCCACACAGGCCTCACATTGCGGTTGATCGTTGAACACTCTGAATTAAGGTCCAATGTTTGAAAGCAAGGGGTCGAGTCTCGAGGCTGAGAGCGATCCTAAGCTGCACAATCTCAAGAGCGATTCCACACAAGTCTTCGCAGGACTACGCAAAATATTTTTTGAAATCTTTTAAGAAAGCGACTAGTCGCTCGCGCCAAAGATAATGCAGAACCAATCCGGATTAAGCCAGGATCCTTCTCAGTACTCACATTAACAAACATGATTTCATTCATTAAGGGCTTAGCATGCCTCTCTTTCTCTCACTTGATCAAATTTTTCAAATCCTGAGGAATTCCTTCCTCTTTGTTTTCAACACATTGTTTAAAAAGTTTTGAAAAACTTAGGTCAATACAATGACTTAAAGGCACAAAAGAGCAGGTGAAATGCATTGCCGTTTCATTCAAACTTCTGGCACAACTGGCGCAAGGCAGAAGCAAACATAAGAGTGTGAAAATCACTGCTGTTTCATTCAGATCTATTGGCATAACTGGCTCCAAGGCAGAAACAGACTCAAAAGAAAACGAAAAGACAAACACAAAACAAGCAAGTGATGTCCGAGGTAACACCCCCGAAATCACCCGACTCCAACAAAACAGGACTGACTCGGTACAACAAGACAGACCCAACTGACTCAGTATAAAAAGACTGACTCTATACAACAGGACAGACTCTAAACGACATAACAAAGCTGACTCAATGCCGAGTCAGAAAGTACAAAAACCAGCATTCACAAATGCTCAAAATAGTACGTGTCATACGCCACATCTGGAATAAACTGAGTGCCACCCGCATGTAGACCAACCCCTGATCACATACTTGTATTATCCTCGAAGTCCAACAACTTAGTGGTGACAGACTTTGCCGAGCTAGGTGGGAGGACAACCTCATTGTCAAACAGATCCTGCACCTCATGGCGAAGGCGGAAGCAGTTGTTGGTGTGTGACCGGTCTGTTGATGGTACGCACAGTACTGGGTAGCGTCATGACCAGCTGAAAGACGACTAGGGAGAGGCCGAGGCTCGAGGGGCTTGAGATGCCCTTTTTCAGCAAGGATCTGAAGCGCCTTGGACAAAGGCATGTAGAGGGCATGGAATACCCTGTGACCTCGGGGGAGATACTTCGAGTTTTGTGCATTTTTACTAGATGCACTAGCAAAAGGATCGGCAGGTACAGGCTTGGCTGCTGATTTTTCCTGGTTGCGGGATTAGGGTTGGAGGGAACGGTTCTAGTATGATGACCCTTCTCTCGATTTTCCCCTTGGCTTGAACTGCCCTCGGTCTGAGTGAGGAAAGCGTCATCCACAGTCTTAGCCACAACTGCGAGTACTTGCTGCTTATTCAACCCTCCGGCTTTCAGAGCCTCAACAGCTTGCTGGAGTTGTTCATAGGGATCAGTGTCCACATTCACCTTGTTCTTTCCACTAGCCTCAGCTTGGTGGACGGTTTGGGTTGCTACTTCAGTGCATAGCCCCATTGTCGCTGACATGTCATTGCCAGAGCTTGAGACAGCTTCAGGTTGGCTGAGCTCAATTACAATTCGCCCTAGTAGCGGGGGCTCCTGTGGCATGAAGTTCCCGGCATACGATGCAGTTGGTAGAGGGGCCGATATTCCATAGGCTAGATCAGCCACAGATCTTTGAAGGTCGCCAATCATTCCCATCAGCTCAAAGGTGGTGGGCTCACGGGTTTGAAATAATTGGGGTTCCCAAATTGGATGCACGACAGGCGACCTAGGCGGGTGTGGTATGTCAACATCGGTCTCACGCTGTATGGCGATTCCCTGGTTTAATGCCGTTGTCATGACCACAATTTCTTCTGAATTCTGCGTCATAAGTCTACTGAACTGGACAGAGGTGGCGTAACTGGTGACTAACGGATCTGATGAACTGGTGAGTCTTTTCCTATCTTACCTCAGCAAAAAGAGAATACTGGTTGCTCCGAACCGAGTCTCTGAACTGAAAGAGAAAACAGGCAGCATCTCAGCCCAATCAATACAGACATGGATATAGCTGAATAACTGTATTCGACCACTGATCACTGTTCCCCGAATTACTGCTCAAAAACTGAATCTGATACCCGCGGATATAACTGATTCTTAGAATACTGATGCCCTCAGGCTTGATACCCAGACTTGCAAACTGATATATACAACCTGTAGAGACACACTCTGACAGCACATAGCAAGCAAATGAGATCCAAAACACCCCTATGTTGGGGTAGGGTTTCCCTATCCTATTTTGTCAGGAGCTAGGGTTTCACTACGCACGCAGTGGTTTCAAACAACCTATAATCGGGTGAGCAACCTGTCCTAGTTTGGGATAGTCACTATGGATTCCGATATGCACTAGGTCGAATGGTCAAAAAGGGTGCCCCGGTAAAAATCGGGGTTTGTGTTCCCATCGTGGCAGAGCCCGTAACCGGTCAGCCTTATGGCACGCAGCCTCCGGCAAACCGTTCAGGAATAGCAGATGGCAAACACGGTATCCTAGGCGTACCAATGCAAATGCAATGCAAAGAGACACATAAGTGTAATCAAAACAAGATATCATGAGTTTGAGTCAAGTCCTCTAAATCCCCAACAAAGTCGCCAGAAACTGTAGACGTCCCCGAACGTCCCGGGAGAAATCTCGTTTTGTTCATTGGGCTCACTACAGTTCGGACTCGATGACACGGTTCTTAATTTGATCTCGCAAAGTGCAATACGAGATTGATAAATCACCAAAGAGTCCAAATCCGGCAAATCGTTTTGAAAAACTGATTTTTAGAAAGAAGTGTCAAATATGGACTGTTTTGCCAGATATAAAGTCGCCACCTAAATATTTTATTTTGGGGAATTTAGGAAACCCTGACTCATGCCTAAGGCCACGTGTCCGTCATCACCAAAGTTGCCTCGGCTCAGGAACTTGGGTACGATTGGGGAAGGTCATTTCATGAGCACCCCCGTTCGCCCGATCAAAGATCGGCCACTACTAAGCATGATATCTTGTTTTTGAAAACACATGTGCTCTTATTCCGATTTATTAGCCTAGGATTACTATGTGATGCACACAGCATACAAGTATAGACTGGATCGTCTAAGTTGGAACAAATTTGATTTGAAAACGGTTTGCTACTCGCAAGTAGACTAAAATGTGGATTTTGCCACCCTCAAGTAGGCTTAAAACTCGCAATCAATGAATTGTTCCAATTTAAATAATCCAACCTTCACCCACAGGCATTCAGGCAGTTATATCACATAAGCACATAGCCTCATGATAAGCATGCTATCATGGCAGTCACTCACATGCATGCAAGGATGCTAAAGCATAAACACTTACCGAGTACTCCGAGCCAAAGAAAGAAGCTAATTAGAAAACATGCATAAATCCTAACTATGCTGAGATGCCTAATGCAACACATGCAAGAATGCAACTAAGATAGGCTCGGCTATTCTAAGATGGCATATGAGATGCTACAGGTAACATGTATTCAACTTGGAATTGAAATACGATGCAGTTAGTATGATGCGCCGAGCCCGGTGCATGCAAGACAAATGAATGGATGCAATCATGCGAGCATAAGGATGCTAATTGAAACATGCCCTAAAACTAACCATCATAAGCTGGTAAGTAAAATGGAGAAAGACGTGGGGTTGGAAGACATGCATCACACACACGCACACTTATTACAACATTGCCCTCTCTCGGATGGTCCGAATAAATAATACAGAATCGACTTAACAATTATTACACAACACTAGCTAATTAACAAATTAACTAAACTAGCATGCAAACTATGTAAAATGGGCTACCTCAGCTCTGCTTTGAATGATAAAGGATGCATGCATGCTCGAGTCGCCTTGTTCAGAAATCCCTCGCGACGCCCTAACTCGCCTTTGTTTGCAATTGATCTCAGAAACTTGCACAAAGCTCCAGAGAGATGAAACTCCACCCTGGGAATCTGTGGGAAGGCTGCCGACCAGCTTATAGCATGGGAGACCACTTACCGACCACCTTTTGTGGTGGAAACCAAAAAAGTGGTCGCCCTGCTAGTAAATCTGGTCGGCCGACTAGTTTCCTCTCCTGGTTTCTGCATTTTCTGCAACAAAGGCATGAGAGAGAAAAGGCAAAGTATTTTCAACATATGTGTGCCCGACCACTCCCCCGTCATTGCATAAGCTCTAGGGAGTGTAGTCCTCGACCCTCGGGCCACCAATCATGCATTTTGATGCATGATGGCCGAGGAGCCGAATTGCACGACTCAATGTGAAATGAATGCACACACAAGCACCTAAAGCCAATAACTCCATCATGGGTAGTCAAGAATGTCGGCGACGGGAATCGAGGCACGTTTCATCACTTTGAGTACGAGACGTCCCTCGTTTCCCGTGTTTGGACTAACTCCTATCTCAAACACAATGCAAAACAATGTATGGACAAATGCAACTCTAGCATGCGATCTAAATGCAATGCAACTAAGTGATGCGAAGATGCACGAATGACATGCAAGCATGCAGATGCATACACAATGCTATGAACTAATCAATGACATACTCAATGCACATGGATTATATGGCATGCATACACAATGCACTAACATACGCAATGTTATGAACGAGGCATACGCAATGCAATGATCAAACATGCGATAACATGGACTATAGGGCATACACAATGCAAGATGGACTTAAACCAAGATGGATGGGCCTCGGCCACACCCAAATCAGTGGCCAATGGGATGAAATGAAGGCACGAAATACAAAGCATGCATGCACAATGCATTGGCCAATACAAGAAGCCCAAGAGCACAACTCTCAAGAGTGCTCAAAGAGTGACAAATGTGCAAGTGTAAAGACACTAAGTGCACTAAAATTAAGTAAGGAATGATGCCAAATTATTCAAACAAAGCAAGTAGAGCATGCAAGGGTCCTAAGGCATGAGAGCTATCAAAGAGGACTACACATGAGGCATGCAATGCATGGCAAATATGCATGAACTAAGCATGGACAGAGTTGAAATATGTCTTAACAAAGGCCAAAATGTGCTAAGATAAGGGGTCCAAAGTCCTAGGCATGCAAACATACACACTAAGGCATGAACTAGGCAACAATGCATAACCATCAAAGGCATTCAAAACATGAATGAAGTGAGAACATGGCAAGTCTATATGTTCTGAAATGTGATGTTAAGTGATGCCAAATCAAGTACACAACACAAATAAAGCATGCAATGGTGCTCAAAGCTTGAGGCAAGCAAGAGCATTTACACTACAGGTATACAAAACATGAAGCATGTGATTAAGGAAAAAAAAACAGTCCTAGTACATGTTAATATGAGACTAAAACATGCATGGATGGAGGCCAAAATGTGCTAGCACGAGGGGTATGAGGCATAATGCATACAAGGCAAATAAGGTGGATTACACTACACCTATTAGGACCAAGCACGGGATGACTCCACCAACAAAAATCAGAGTTATATAATGGCAAAATAACCCCAAATAATCACTGAAATGATGGCTCGCAAGCAAAGGCATGAATACATACACAATGGCTCATGTTAAGGCATAAAAGGGGAACCCTCCAACGCATTGATTGAGTGACAAATGCAAGTGCACGGCCATGAAACATGGACTGAAATAGTATAACTAATGATGCCAAATCATTGAAATGAGCCAAGTAATGCATGCTAGTGGACCCAATCCACAAAGCAAACAAGCTAGGTTGAACCAAAGCTATACAAAGCAAGTCATGGATGATCAAGACAACCAAAATCAGAACTTAAACATGGAAAAACATGAACAAAGTCTTCTTGAAGTCAAGCCAAAAGCATGCTAAAAAGACATGTGCCAACATGATGCATGTTAGGCTATTTCATGGGATTGCATGGCAAGTGTATGGAGCATGCAAAGGCCAACTAAACCAAACCAAAACAGAGTCATGACATGGTAAAACATCACCAAAAATGCTGAAATGGAAGAAAACAAGCTAGAATGACATGTCAAGGCATGAAGCATATAAAGCTAGTTTAAGGGATTTACACTAAGCATGCATGGCAAGCATCATTCGACCATGGGACCTCAAAACAAAGCTAAGGCAGCCCAAATCATGAATAAAATCAATTTGAAGTATGGCCAAAATATGCTAGAATCAATGGCCAAAACAACATGCAATGTAAGCTAGTGAGCATGGATTACACTACAAGCATATGAAGCATTCAAGAGGACACTAAACCAGAAAAATTCAGAGACATGACATGCCAAATAAAGCCCAAAAACCCACTGAAACATGATCAATGCATGCAAGAATGACATGCTCCTTTGATAGGCTATACGAGGGGTTATTCTACACATGCAAGAGACACACCCAAGGTGACAAAACCGACTCTGGAAAGAGCCTAGGCAGGCCCTAAAAGTCACTGAAAAGGGCCTAAAACAAGGCTTGGAGGTGTGCAAATGAAGGCTCCTTTGTAAGGCCAAAAATGCTAGTGAACAAGACAAGGAGAGAGAGGGTCACCCCTCTCTAATTTTGGCTCTCAAAAACACATGTTAACCACTAAAAATCTGTTGGATTTCAGTGGTTAAAAGGCCAAGCAAAGGTCAACACAAAGGCCTTACGGCATGGCTCAAAACAAGGCAAAATGAAGCATGCAAGGGGTAGATGACCCCCAACAACAAAATGACCTTAAACAAACATCAAAAGGACCTCAAAAAAAGACTTTTTTGAGTTGACCACAAAGCTCAAATATACATGCAAATAAAGCTAAGAGAAGGATCAAAACAATGCTTAAAAGAGGGAAAAGGAGTTACCCTTGTAACTCAGCAAAACCAGCAACTTCTCCAGCTCAAAACCAACTCTTTGAGACCTCTCAAGACCCTCCAAGAACCTTAGAACAATGGTGGAGGTGTGTGGCTATGAGGTGTGGTGTAATAGGTCAAGAATAAGACCCTTTTGAACCCAAAATATAGAGATATAGATAGAGATATGTTTTTTTGCCTTAGAGGAAATCTGAACCTGTGCCAAGGAAGAGGAAGGCCACTCTTATAGAGGTTTCAAGCCAAAGCTTCTCAAAGAAGCTAAAAACCAAGGCTCAAGATCCTCCATACACGTGTATGGAGGATGCAGTCTGTGTCTTCCAACTGGCACAGCTGGCAAGCACTCACAGAGACAAAACTGGAAAGAGTAGGCCGACCAGTTCAGGTGGTCGCCCAGCTACTTTTAGCGATCGGCCAGCCAGTTCAAAAGGGTCAACTCCAAGAAAGGTGGTCGGCAGCCCCATTTGGTGGTCTCTCAACTGAATGCAAGTAGTGTATGGTGGAAGACCAGTAATTGTGGCTAAAAAACCAAGGAGACCAGCTTCCTGACAAGAAAATCGGCTGGCGGGAGAAAATGTGGTCTCCAAAAGAAAAGGTGGTCTCCCACCTTTGTACCACCTTCCAAACAATGAAAACAAGGTCCATGCCAAAAATGAACCAAGACGGATGCAAAACGAGGGTTCGGGAGTCAAAATGCGCAGTCGGGTGCCCCGAAAATAGGCTGTTAAGCATCGAAAGTGGCGTGCAACCACAAAAGTGGTCTCCCGGGCCACAGTGTCCCTCTAGAGAGAGGAAGCAAGGTGTGTGCCAAAAACCGTGCCAAACGGAGAAAGTTAAGCGGTCCCGAATCGAGGCGCACGGCCGACGACTCCGAAAACCAGAAACTGGTCTCCAAACGGGAAAAGTGGCCTACGACCACGAAAAGTAGCCTACGGCCACTGAGAGATGGTCTACGAGACCTCTCCCTCCCTTCGGGAAGGAAAAACAAGATCTGTTCGCAAACCGAGGCAAAGCACAAAAGGGTCCCAAGGTCCGGGGGTAAGGCTCTCAGCCAAAACTCCGAAACCTCAGAACGAGCACAACATGCACCATCACCGAGCGCTCAATCGATGACGTCTGAGTCTTAAGATCGGTCAAAAATGAGGTGTCTACACATACGTAAAATATATTATGGTGACTCAAAGTATAATATAATTCACCTTAATATTAATCTTAACTTTTTAACTCACCTTACGTTTTGTCACTGTGACCCACTAAATACTCCAAACTAAAGTCAAAATTTTATTTATATAAACAAAACAACTAGAGGAGAGAGAGAGAGAGAGACCAAGAGTTTGGGAAGAGATGATGTGAATGAACGGGGTGACATCCCTATATATAGGGAAGAGAAGGCGTACAGCACAAGCCGGCTTGGGGGCACGCATCATGGTCGCACAGAAAATATTATATTTCAGTATATTTTGATTTAGAAAAAATATAGAGAATAATGTAATAAAAATACCCTAATATTCAGAAAATAATATCAAATAATAATATAAAGTTAAAATTATTTTTTTGAAATCATTGATAATTAAATAATACTAATATAAAATTTAAGGGACAACTTAAATTTTCGGGTTGTTACGATCTTCCCTCTTTTTAAAAATTTCGTCCTCGAAATTTGTCATATATGTAAACTATCCGCTGCGTACTCTGATAAATATATATTTGATGATTAATCAGATATAAAATATTATCTCAAATTTTACCAAAAACAACTCACTATTTATTTGTCAAAACTTTTTTGGGCCAAAATGAGAAACAATAGGTGACTTTAAAACTTTTCATTAGTTTTGTTTCCAAAAATAAAAAAATAAAAAAATAAAATGAGAATACAATCAAACAAGCGACTGGAAATGAAATGACAGAATCATATGCAAGAGCTGAAGGAATTTGAGATGAACTTCAATTTCTTTTATTTGTGAACTTTTCATTGATGGGAAATAGTTTCAAAATCAATATTTTTTTTAAAAAAAAATTTATATAAATTTTGAAATATTGTAGATTTGAACCCCACTTCTAAATAGTCAAATGATTTTTTTTTTTTTTCAAATGTTACGGAACATAAAATAAGGATTTTTTTTTTTGGGTAATTGTTTTTTTTCTTCTTCAAATTATTCAGCATATACATGAAAGCTATATACAATTATATATAAAGTAATAAATAACTTATCTTAGTTACAAAATTTAATGAAATACCATAATTATATATACCACGATTGTTGCTACACAAATAGTTAATCTAAATACTACTTGTAATCTAGCTCAACATTTCCCCATCTTATTTGTGTATGTGTCTTATGCTCCAATACTTTAATAAAAATAATTTTAAAACCTAGGCTTTGATATCACTTGTCACGACTCACTCTCCGTACCCAAGGGTTAAGTATCGTGATGGCCAGTAATTGAAGTTATCTATGGCCAATTTGTGAACAAATAAATAAACGTGAGTGGAAATAATATTTAAGCGAGGGTACCAAAATAATAATCGGAGCTTCTACTTTTATAACAAAATTTAATGAACAAAAAGGCTAATATTTACATATGAAAAATAGAATTATAAATACTATAAAAGTGCTATGTGTGTCTATTTCACAGCCTTGCGTCTAAAACTCTCCAAAAATTATTTCTAAATTACATTGTTTCCTGAAAATTGGTAAACAGCTACAAGCACATAGCAGAGTAAGAAATATTATAATGAGAGCATAATTACCATGGATAAGTTTTAGGCTTAAAATAGATAAAATATAATACTTTTCTATTAGAGTAAATAAGTTGCTCATATTATAACAAAAATCTGTTTTAGAAATCATATGATATTATACGAAAATATATAACTATAACCACGGTATAGAACAGAACAGAGGTCAATGGATTCATGACAATACAGATGTAGGGATTCAAGAGGTGGCTTGTACGGATTCTAGAGGTGGCTCCCACAATAGTGTAGCGCTTTGCTCCACACAGAACAGAGGTCAATAGATCTATGACAAACAGAGGGCTACAAGATAACTAATCAAAAGTCAATGGTTTATTTAAATCTTCTAAAGCATGAGATTCCCGTGGTGGTACTTACAGAAAATAATTACTTATGAAATCATTGTCAAATAATTATCAAAATTTAAACAAACATATCCATAGGTTTCAATTTAAGCAAATAGGGTTCAGAAAATAATCAACGTAATTGAAATATTAATATAATTTATAAAATATAAATTGTGTAAAATAAATTATGGTAACTCAAAATATACGTAAAATATATTATGGTGATTAAAGATATAATATAACACACCTTAATGTTAATCCTAGCCTTTTACTTTCGTTTTCTACAGTCCACTAAATACTCTAAAATCAAAGTTATCTATACTATCTATACTATATATTAAGTAAAAGGGGGTTTTTAACCCCAAGGCTTGTGAGAGCTCCAATCTCCCAATCTAAATTTCTTAATTTTTTGATTTAAAAAAAAAAAAATCTTAGCATTTATTAACTTCTCCAACTCCAAAGTCTTACCCTCATAATAACACTTTAATGCATTAAGAACAAGTATAAAAAAAATTCTTTGAAATCCAACACATATGAATTCCTTGAAAAGTCCCAACTCATATGATTATTATACCTCATAATAACATTTTAATGCATTAAGAACAAACATAAAAAAAATTTATTTAAAAGTCCAACACATCTATCTATATCTATACTATATATTAAGCAAAAGGGGATTTTTAACCCCAAGGCCTGTGGGAGTTTCAATATCCCAATATGAATTTTCTAAATTTTTTATTAAAAAAAAAACTCAACATTTATTGATTTGGTCAAAATCCTCTGATCAGCATTTATTAACTTTTTTCAATCCACATGTCTTTCCACATGCCTGCATTTATTGATTTGGTCAAAATCCACTGATCAGCATTTAAAATCCCCTCATACAAATAATTATAGATACAATCTGTGTATAGTTATTACAGTATCCTTTTCAACTTCTCTCATACACTATGGTTAGTGATAAGATTGTTAAATTATTTTTATAAAAAATCTTTAAAAACATAATTTATATATTAAAAAAAATCTAAAATAAATATAATTATCTATAATTATCCCGTGCATAGCACGGGTGATAGGCTAGTACTATATATTAAGTAAAAGGGAGTTTTTAACCCCAAGTCTTGTGGGAGCTCCAATCTCCCAATCTAAATTTCCTGATTTTTTTATTTAAAAAAAAAAACTTAGCATTTATTAACTTCTTCTAACCCCCAAGTCTTACCCTCATAATAACACTTTAATGTATTAAGAACAAGCATTAAAAAAAAATTCTTTGAAATCCAACACATGAATTCCTTGAAAAGTTCCAACACATATGATTATTATCCCTTATAATAACACTTTAATGCATTAAGAACAAGCATAAAAAAAATTTCTTGAAAAGTCCAACACATATGATTATTATCAAAATATTAAACTTTAATATAATATAATAAAAAAAGAAGACATTTAATTCCTTGAAAAGTCCAACACATATGATTATTATCAAAATATTAAACTTTAATATAATATAAAAAAAAAGACATTTAAAAATCGCAATTCACATATATAGATAACTAGCCAATCACCCGTGCTATACACGGGATAATTATAGATATTTATATTTGTTTTAATTTTTTTTATATATATAAATTATGTTTTTTAATATTTTTATAAAAATAATTTAACAATCTTATCACTAACCATAGTATACATGAGAAATTAAAAGGCTACTGCAGTAACTATACACGGGTTGTATCTATAATAATTTGTATGAGGGGATTTAAATGCTAATTAGGGATTTTAACCAAATCAATAAAGGCAGGCATGTGGATTGGAAAAAGTTAATAAATGCTGATCAGGGGATTTTGACCAAATCAATAAATGCTGAGGTTTTTTTTTTTTAAATCAAAAATTTAGAAAATTAAAATTGAGAGATTGGAACTCCCACAAGACTTGGGGTTTAGAAACCCCCTTTTTCTTAATGTATTTACAATTATCTATATATATGAATTGTAATTTTTAAATGTCTTTTTTTTTTTAAATGTCTTCTTTTTTTCCTTTTTTATATTATATTAAAGTTTAATATTTTGATAATAATCATATGTGTTAGATTTTTCAAGGAATTAAATGTCTTCTTTTTTTTTATTATATTATATTAAAGTTTAATATTTTGATAATAATCATATGTGTTGGACTTTTCAATAAATTTTTTTTATGCTTGTTCTTAATACATTAAAGTATTATTATGAGGGATAATAATCATATGTGTTGGGACTTTTCAAGGAATTCATATGTGTTGGATTTCAAAGAATTTTTTTTATGCTTGTTCTTAATTCATTAAAGTGTTATTATGAGAGTAAAACTTGGGGGTTGGGAGAAGTTAATAAATGCTAAGTTTTTTTTAAAAAAAAAATCAGGAAATTTAGATTGGGAGATTGGAGCTCCCACAAGGCTTGGGGTTAAAAACCTCATTTTGCTATGTGTTAGATTTTTCAAGAAATTAAATGTCTTTTTTTTTTTTATATTATATTAAAGTTTAATATTTTGATAATAATCATATGTGTTGGACTTTTCAATAAATTTTTTTTATGCTTGTTCTTAATATATTAAAGTGTTATTATGAGGGATAATAATCATATGTGTTGGGACTTTTCAAGGAATTCATATGTGTTGGATTTCAAAGAATTTTTTTTATGCTTATTCTTAATTCATTAAAGTGTTATTATGAGGGTAAAACTTGGGGGTGTGGGAGAAGTTAATAGATGCTAAGTTTTTTTTTTTTTTTAAATCAAAAAATTAGGAAATTTAGATTGGGAGATTGGGAGATTGGAGCTTCCACAAGATTTGGGGTTAAAAACCCTCTTTTGCTATATGTTGGATTTTTCAAGAAATTAAATGTCTTCTTTTTTTTATTATATTATATTAAAGTTTAATATTTTGATAATAATCATATGTGTTGGACTTTTCAAGAAATTTTTTTTATGCTTGTTCTTAATACATTAAAGTGTTATTATGAGGGATAGTAATCATATGTATTAGGACTTTTCAAGGAATTCATATGTGTTGGATTTGAAAGAATTTTTTTTATACTTGTTCTTAATGCATTAAAATGTTATTATGAGGATAAGACTGGGGGTTGGAGAAGTTAATAAATACTATGTTTTTAAAAAAAATAAATAAATAAATCAAAAATTTAGATTGGAGATTGGAGCTCCCACAAGGCTTGGGGTTAAAAATCTCATTTTGCTTAATATATAGTATAGATTGTAAATATATTAAGGAAAATGGGGTTTCTAAACCCCAAGCTTTATGGGAGCTCCAATCTCTCAATCTTAATTTTCTAAATTTTTGATTTAAAAAAAAAAAACCTCAGCATTTATTGATTTGGTCAAAATCCCCTAATTAGCATTTATTAACTTTTTCCAATTCACATGCCTGCATTTATTGATTTGGTCAAAATCCATTTGAAATTCCCTCATACAAATAATTATAGATACAGCCTGTACATAGTTACTGCAGTAGCCTTTTTAATTTATTCTGTACACTATGCTTAGTGATAAGATTATTAAATTATTTTTATAAAAAAATCTTAAAAAACATAATTTATATATTAAAAAAAAATTAAAACAAATATAAATATCTATAATTATCCGTGCATAGCACCGGTGATAGGATAGTAATTATATAAGCAAAAGCAGTATTGTATGTATACCCATAGAAATATATGTATGCTAGGCACATCTATCTATCTAGCTATCTATGCTATATATTAAGCAAAATGAGGTTTTTAACCTCAAGTCTTGTGGGAGCTCCAATCTCCCAATCTAAATTTCTTGATTTTTTGATTTAAAAAAAAAAAAAAAAAATTAGCATTTATTAACTTCTCCCAACCCCCAAGTCTTACCATCATAATAACACTTTAATGCATTAAGAACAAGTATAAAAACAATTCTTTGAAATCCAACACATATGATTTCTTTGAAAAATCCCAACACATATGATTATTATCCCTCATAATAACACTTTAATGCATTAAGAACAAGTATAAAAAAAATTTCTTGAAAAGTCCAACACATATAATTATTATCAAAATATTAAACTTTAATATAATATAATAATAAAAAAGACATTTAATTCCTTGAAAAGTCTAACACATATGATTATTATCAAAATATTAAACTTTAATATAATATAAAAAAGAGAAAAAGGCATTAAAAAATCACGATTCACATATATAAATAATTGTAAATATAATTTGTGTATAGCACGGGTGATATGCTAATATTTATATAAACAAAAACAATTTTGAGAGAGAGAGAGAGAGAGAGAGTGTGTTTGGGAAGAGATGATGTGGATGCACGGGTGACATCCCAATGTATAGGGTAGAGAAGGCGTCCGGCACAAGACCGCTTGGGGCGCACAGAAAATATTATATTTTAGTATTTTTTAATTTTAAAAAAATATAAAAAATATATAATAAAAATATCATAATACTTAAAAAATAATATCGAATAATAATATAAAGTTACGATTATTTTTTTGAAATCATTTATAATTAAATAATATTAATATAAAATTTAAGAGACAATTTAAATTTTTCACTTGTTACAAATTAAGTTTTATGTGAGTCGATATTCCTCCTATTGATGTTGTTGTAAAAAATAAATCTATTATTTTTTTGTTTAAAAGCTATTTTTAACATATTATACGTTGAATTTCACCAACTGTCTATATCTAAAATTAATTTTTTAAATAGCATACCTTTTCGTTAACAAATTTTTCTGTATTATGAAATTCAATTAACAGAAGACATAATAGTAACAACCACATTTTTTATTATAAGTACAGAAGTCTCGTATACAAACATAGTTTCTTTAACAATCATGTTTAAAATATTGACAAAACAACGAATATGAAATAAATCATCATCAACAAGTAATTCTAAAGTTAATTTTAAATGGGGTACAGTTTGATTGTAATATGTTACATTATCTAAACTAATGGTAAATATTTTATTTTGTGAAACTCACTCATATAATATATTTCTTATTTTTACATCAAGCGAATGACCAGTGTATGAAAGTTCAACTAATCTAAATGAAATAATTCTTTTATTTAATTTTTAATCATCATCAATAGAACGTGCAATGATACATTGATATTCTAAACCATTATTTGATCACAGATCAGATGTTAAACAAACTTTTCCATTCAATTTTTAAAGATATCAAATAATTTACTTTTAATATCTTTAAATTTCTTTAAAATCCTATTTCTAGTAGTATTTCTTGAAAAACTTTAACATTACGGTACAAAACTTTCGTGAATCATTTGGGTAAAATTGGGTCATTCATTAGTAGTAAAAGGTTGTTCTTTTTTAATAATATAATCAATTATAGAATTTTGTGCATGTATAGGATCATATGTAAATAGCAAATACCCAGTTGATAAATTTCCTAATTGCATTTGACTTCTAATATCAGATTGTTGCCTTTTTAGATGACTGTAGATGCAACATTAAGTAAATGTACACAATATTTATATTTTTCTTCAAATGTAATTGTACTATTGGAATTATTTATAGATATTTTTTCAAAATGTTTCTAAACACCACTAGTTATGCCCCTAGATGAAGATTCAATTGTTGGAAGAGGGATATTAAAAGGAGAATCTACAGATTTATGTTGTGTAGTATATGCATCAATATCGACATAAACATTAGGAATATTATGATCCATAGTAATGTAAGTAAAATAATATATAAGAACAAATAATTAATTTAAATAATGAGTAACAATAATGAGTAACAATAACAATTAATATATGCTAAAAAATAATTAATATAAAAAATTGAGTAGCTAATAAATTTAATTAAACTAATTTATGTTACTGACTAGTGAATGCGATACTTTTTTCTGATAAAAAATTCTTCTTGTCCAATTACAATTACCACTTAGGGATGAGATTTCAAAATTAATTAAGAGTTTGAGAGAGAATTATTTGTGAGATTTATTTTGAAAGAGGGGGATATTTAGGAGTGGTTTGGCATCCCCTGTATAATTCATATTTTTATCTTTTTTCTATCACATCACCTCTCTATTTTTCTGCACATATTTTTATAAAAGATAAAAAATGTACTTATTTAGATCATTCTAAACAACCCCTTCTAGAAGTTTGGAAGGTTGAGATTAATTTGTAAATAAAAAAATAAAAAAAATTGAGCCATTGTACGTTAAATTATTATTTTATTATTATTATTTATTTATTTTTTACTTTTAGACTGCTAATGTAGACTTTTAATTTAATTTTTTCCTTCCATTCATGGCATGGGGCGGGGTGGGGGCGAGCGAGTCTCTACGCAATGAAATGGCTTATTTTTTTTATTTATTTTTTAAATTTAACCATTGGTAGACAGTTCTTGCTAGAGAGGGAAGGGACAGGTGGGCCGGATTGGGTCGTGCCGCTCGTAGGGTAAAATATTTTTTGGATTGGGCCCGGCCAGGCCAATTAGTTGAGCCGAACTTCAAAATAACAGCCCAAGGTTTCCGGTTGGACTTGGGCCCTGGCCGAACTCACCTCAGATTGCAGGCGAGTTTCGAACTGCCCACGAGTCTCGAGCTATTTTTACACCTCTATAGTACTAATATCTTATGGTTTATAGAGTGTGTTGAATCAAATGATAAATGAAATGAGAATTCTATTATACATATTCTCATATGACATATACTTTTAGTTACGTTATGTTATTTTTTTTTTTAGTTATAACTAATTTTTTTTTTTTAGTTATGATATTATTTAAAATTTTGGTTATGACTTTTTTGTATTTGATTTTGATTATGACTTCTTTTTTTCTTAATTTTGACTCAAAAAATATGAAATTATATCATTTTTCTCTGTAGTAAAAGGGTACATATAATACACATTCTTTGAGAAGTAGGTACCATATTCTTTCCCTAAATAAAAATAGTAAAAATAGCATTTTTATTTTAAATATTGTATATCTACCTATCACATTTCTTGAGAATCAGGAGATTCTCATAACGATGTGCCATCACTCGTGCTACACACAAAATAAAATAAAATAATTTTTATTAAAAATATGATACTTGTATTTAATTTTTTTATATTTTGTCTTTCGTAAATAAAATTTTATATATAAGTTTAAAGGTTTTCTTTCAAATGTTCCTTTACTAATAGATAGATTAAAATTGTTACATTGACAATTAATAATTAAAATTATACTTTGTTATAAAAAAAATGACATAATTATAATCCTTCACTATTTTAGAATAAAAATATATGAATTTTAAACATATTGGTTTTTGAAAGTGAAATAATTAAAGAAATTTTAAAAACTTGATGAGTAAAAAAGAATCATCGTAACATGTAAAATTATTAAAATCACGGTTAAACCAGCAAATCATTCAAACAAAAGATGGTTTAGCTTAATCAGTTAGGTTAAAAGACCAATTAGTTTACACAAAAATTAATTAATTAAAACTTTTAAATTTTATTTTATTAAAATTTAAACTGTTACTAAATATAAAAAGTAATTTATTAATTTAAATTTAAAATCGACACGATATAAATTTAAAATTATAATAATACATCTCATAATTTATAAATTTTAAATATAAATTTAAAATTATCATAAACTTAGTAGCGTGGTATCAAACAAGAAATCACTATTTCTTCTACTGCACCATTTAAAAAAAATCAAAGTGTGAAATTAAATATGTTGTCCATTCAACCAATCATATATGGCAAATTATATTAACGGTTCTTATAATTTGGGATTTGTGTTACTTTAATTTCTGACTTTGTAATTATGACACATTAGACTCTGAATTTTGAATCTTATTTCAAATAAGGACAATTGAAGATATCATTGATAATTTCAAGGGTAAAGTCATCAATTTGATAAAATATAAACTAATTTGATAAAAATAAATGTCAAAAAAATATTTTTGAATTTTTAAAAATTATTTTTACCTACCAAAGATAAAAATATGTAAAATTGATAAATTTTTTACACATTTATTTTTTTTTTACCAAATTAATTTTTATTATGTGTTTGGATGATGATAATGTAATGAGTGGTTATTTTTATTTTCATTAAATTAGTTTTTATTTTTTCAAAAGTCAAATATAACGACAATTTTAATATCATTATTAAACTAATCCATTAAATCAAAAAATCTAAAACTAAAAATATTTCATATATTAAATATATTAATTACATATTAAAAGCCTAACAACCACACATTACATGATTATCCTCTAAACACATAATAAAAATTAATTTGGTAAAATAAATAAATAAATAAATAAATGCGTAAAAGATTTATCAATTTTATATAATTTTATCTTTGGTGGGTAAAAATAATTTTTAAAAATTCAAAAATATTTTTTTGACATTTATTTTTTGTCAAATTAGTTTATATTTTATCAAATTGATGACAATTGTGTCTTCAATTGTCCTTATTTGGAACAAGATTTAAAATTTAGGGTCAAATATGTTATAATTGAAAAGTTAGGGATCAAAATGATACGAGTCTTAAACTATAGGGGTTAGTGTGATTCGTCCATCAGATATTGAAAACCTTGTGACAATTCCAATCTTTTTTTTTTAATACAGTTGAAACTTGTTGGCTTTTTGACTTTCGAAGGGTATTTTTGTAAATACGAGCATGCCAGTAAGGATCAATCAGTTCTTACAGAAATTATAATTGCCAACCAATTATTAAACGATTGTATTTTAATTCTTTCAGCCTCAATAAAGAGGACTTTTACTGGTGGCTTGACTTAGGAGAAATTAAGCAAAATAACAGTTAAATGACGAACAATTGAAGTATTTCATTAAGATGAAAACTTACAATGATCCAAACTCAGCCTCGTAGAGGTTTACAGCAACAATCTACTTGAAACTACTCCTATGACCGAAGTGCAGTGCAGGAATTTAAAGTGCAGGAATGTAAAGAACAGGTATTTAAAGTGCAGGAAATGTAAAGACTGGAAATGTAAAACTGGAAAAGAAAATATAAAGTAAATGACTGGTTTGTTGGATCTGAGTCTGGGGCCTTTTTCTGGGGGCTTCCCTGCTATTTATACTCCTCAAGGATGACCATCGAACTGCACTTCAAACAGTCGAACTGCTCCTCCATGATTGCTTGATCATTGCCTTAGAAGTAGTTCCACTATGCCATTACTTGTAGTTGGGCTTCCCTCCTATATTTGAATTTGAATGTGAGTAACCGTTGAAGCCACGTCACCTTGCACCTCTTTATTGATCCAGTGCTACTCAGATCACGTGAGAACCAATACTAACTGCCACGTGTACGATCAGGATGAAGACTTAAATGGTCTTCCTATATTACCCTTATTCTGCCACGTGTCGAATTGTGATTGGCTTTTACAAAATATGTAGCCAACATTACCCCCCACACTAATATACTCAATACTTGGTGATATTAGTGGATTAAAGCCTTTCCCACGCTTTTTGGAATGTGCATGGAGTCTATATTCTGGAAACACAACCGCCATCCATTGATGATTACTTGCATTAATTTCGTTTCTGAACATCTCCACCACCTTAGTAATCGAACGGACTAATATCTTTTTCATGACTGAACTAAACTTCTTCTCTATTGATCAAGTACATGAAGAGTCATCTGATGATGTTGTTTTCTCTCGAAAGAACTTCCATGCATTCATTAGCCACCTTTACCCACCTTTCCATATTCAGGTCATGGATGCCTTTGTAAATTACCAACCTTTGGATTACGAACATATTGCCCTTAATCCTTCGATTCAGAAAGTTGCAAACATGGACATGGGAAATTCTTCTTCTGATTCACCCTTGGATTGTGAACAAACTGCCCTTAGTTCTTTGATTCAGAAGGTTGCAAATATGGACATAGGAGGCCCCTCTCCACAATCCTCTGCATGGGATAAGGCTGTGGCTTCAAATTCCTCCGAGGCTTCAGACTGGTCAAGCTGGTTAGAACCTTAGGTCTGGGAATTAAGGGAGCGAATTAACCATCACTTTGTCGAATTTACCGACCCGTTGGACTTTTCTTCTTATGCGCGAAGCTCGGTGGTTTATCCTTACATGCCTATCGACTGTCGATGCAGTTTAGAGGACAATCTACTCGTGGCATGGTACACATCATCCATGCCTACAAAAATGGTACGATCTGTTCCTCGTCCAGAAGAGGCACAGGGTATAACCCTTCATTTTTAGCCAAGAAGGCGAAGCTTCATCCTTCTGACTGGCTTGATTATGTCAATGCTCCTCAATTTCCTCTTTCTTTCGAAATGGGGGCCTTTATACCTCCTCCTTCGAAAAAACTTTCCTGGATAGAGAAGTTGAGGCTTACCCTTTCTGCAGAGAAAGTTTTCCCTGCTTACGAGCCTTCACCTTCTCCTACTCCAGCTCAACAAAAGCAAGCCCAACTCCTGCTTGCAGCCTTTTCTCACCTACCCTTCAATATTCTTGAGGAAGATGTTCCCCTTAAGAACTTTTGATGGGCT
>JAPPVO010007766.1:0-15587 GCA_030407325.1 Camellia japonica
AAGGATAGCTAATGCATAAGCACCATAAAATATGTACCTTTCCTTACTGTAAACTTGTTATTGATTTGATTGACCACAGCTAAACTGAATTGGGCAACGATCTTGTGATTGTAATGCAGCAGTGAATCATGTTAAAGAACATACACATAAATATGAACTTAAACATCCCAATGCCACATATATAGCGTCTCCTCACCAAACATGCCCCAAGTCCAAGACCCATTCCCACAGAGAAAGACCACATTAATTAGACCACATTAATATATAATTGTAGAGTTGAAACCACTTGGGAAGCCAAGTTATGAGAAAACAATAACCAACCTGTAATCCATATTCAGACAAGAAAGAGTGATATCAGCACCGCTTTGACGATGATTCTGAAATGAAGAATTCAAGTCTTCGTGTCAGAAATAAGGGTTTGAATGCACGAACAATGTCAAATCACAAAGCTTGGTATAGGAAAAATAAAATTCAGTGGCTTACTTGAACAAAGTCCATATAGTCCATTCTATACAAGTGATCTCCAGATAAAATGACCACATCTTCAGTGTCTTTGCTTCTTTCATCCTACATGATGGAAATCATATTCCAATTGAAACTGGAATAGAAACACTTACCCAGTGCAGCTAGAAGTGTTACTCTGTACCTCAAAAAGCCAATGAAACTGCCTCACTGCGTCAGCTGTACCTTGGAACCACCTTTTACCCTCCTTACCTGGAGTCTGAGTTGCTGCCAGAGCCTGTCACAGAATAAAACAATTTTCAATTTAACCAATCAATCACATATCAACTTACAAAAGATCATCATACAACACGTTCTATATAAAATTGTGACATTGACTAGAAATAACATACCTTGACATAACCATCTCCAAAGGTGACACCAGCTCCAAGGTTGTAGGCGCGTGTCAAATGCCTATTGAGCGATGCGGAGTTGAACTAAGTGAGAATGTAGACTTTGTTGATTCCACTATTGATGCAATTACTCATTGGCACATCAATCAAACGGTATGATCCTCCAATAGGAACCTAGAAGTAGAGAATAGGAGAGATAATGAGTAGGCAATAAGCACAAATATAGATGAAGCACAATGACCTTTTGTGAATGCAGTTGGGGTTAGTGGGAGGAAAGGTTGTTGGGAGATTGAAAAAGAAGACCTACAGCAGGCTTGGCACTGCTTTTAGTGAGAGGGAAAAGACGAATACTGGCTCCCCCTCCCAGTATAATCGCTACGACTGTTCTTGGGTCCCTTTTCTCCATCTCTAGGTCTCTCAACTGCACAAAAAACACATTTTGTTATGACAATTATGTAATTAGGACCCCTCCTACAACTGCAAAAAATAGATCAAGCTCAAGCTTTTCAATGAGTAGCCCTTAGTAACTCCTTAAAACACTAGGCTTGCTATTGCATTTATTTATTTATTTATTTTTCGGTCTCTAAAACTTGCAAATTCATTAAGCCTGTTTGAATCATGAATTTAGGTCGAGATTTATAAAATTAAAAAAAAAAAAATGCAAGACAAATGTGAATGAAATAATTTTTTTTTTCTTTTCTTTTTGAAATTTATGATTCAAAGAGTGTAAGAATATCAAGAATTTAGAAATTCCAAGGATGACTCCAGCTTGAAATCAAATCATCTCATGATATCACTTGTTGGAAGAAAAAATAAAATAAAATGGCCTTGCTAATAAATGTATTGACTACTCTCTTAGTAGATTTTGAATTTTGTACCTACGCTTGTGAACCTCAAAGTCTTGGATTAAGGATGGATTAGCAAGGCACATTCTGAAGCTTGGCTCTCCAATGAATTTTTGGTATCTCATAGATTGAAAAAAAGTAAAAAAAAATTATTCATATCATTATTTATAATAATTAACCCTAGTTTATAAAACAAAAACATATAAAAAGGAAAACTAAATCAATACGAAATAGGGAATGTAATTATTGTAGCATATTCTATTCTAAACCTACATTTTTCTAATCAACTATAGATTTCAAAATAATAAAATTATGATTATGAATTTCCTAAAATCTCGACTACATCATTCTCCACTATTTGAAAAAATTCATCATCTAATTTCTGTTGCTTAGAACCACTTGGCATGATTGCGATTATCTGCATCCACCTTGTATTTAAGTTTAATTTTCTCAAACTTAAATTTCAAAAAATCTTCAAAAATTAAATCAAACTGAATACTTATGCTCTATTTGAGTAAGTGAAAAATATTAATCAGAGAGCTAGACAATCTTAAATGTTAATCCCGAATACAAAAGGAAAGCAAGCATTACTCTTACAGTTCAGAAACAGAGAGCTAGACAATCTTCATTTTTCCCAAAGACCACAAATAGAGCGAGACATAGAGAGAGAGCGAGTACCGATTACAGTTCAGAAACAAAGTAGACTATTCAATGGAGGTTGAAATGCGAGTAATCGAGGGGTCAGAGTTCAGATCTGAATCTTCAAAATCGCTTCAATGGAACTTCGAAATCGCAGGCGATGAAGCTTCGAAATCGCAGGCGATGGAGCTTCGATCTGAATCTTCGATGAAGCTTAGATCTGAAACTTCGATGGAGCTTCGAAATCACTTCGATGGAGCTTCGATCTGAATCGATCTGAATCTTCGATGGAGCTTAGAGAGGGTTGAGAGAGAGAGAGAGAGAGATCTGTCCATATGTATTAAGGGTTGAGAGAGAGAGAGAGATCTGGTCGAGCGAGAGTGAGAGCTTCAAATCAGTGAGTGAGGGTTTTTGAGCTTCAAATTGAATGGGTTTCTGAGCGAGAGAGAGAGTCTGAGTTGTGGAAGAGTGAGAGTGAGAGTGAGAGACGTTTTGGAAGGGACGGAGTATTGAACGGTGTCAACTAATTGACCCAAATGGTGCCGTTTTACTGAGATCAGATATAGCGTTTCGAAAACGTTGTATTTTAACAAATCTATAATGGCATTTTTCATAAACGCCATAAAAGAAACGTTGCTATAGCTACCTTTTATGAGCCATGCATTGAAAGCAACGCAGACCATTCATATGGGTTCTTGTTGACCAACTCAAGTAGAAAAAGTGTATACAAATTAATAAGTTTTATAAAATTGGCTTATAATAATGAAACTTTAAAATATTCTTTTTTTGGGAAACTTTAAAATATTAAAGAAGACAAATATTAGAAATTCTAAAGTTTAGACCTGCAAAAGAGTTGAGTTTATATACTTTGAGTGTGTTATAAATTAATCATATATGCTTATTATGCTATATTATTGTAAGTGTCAAATTAGGGAAGCATTTTTAAATTTTCAAACTTCCTAGTCTAAAATATATAGAAATTTTAAATTTTAAAATAAAGATTTTCTAATGTAAATCATTCGCAAATGGTACTCAATTCTATAAGTCATAATGGATCTATTTCTTAAAAGCTTTTCTTCTTTATATCTTCATTTCAATTATTTTGGTCCCTAAAATCATTATTTTGATCTCTAAATGTTTTTAGTGACAAAAATAAATTTGTCACCAAATACATCGCACAAATTTTATTTTGGTCTCTGTTCAACTTGGTTTACCACAAAATATTTCACACAAAATTTATGAAAAAACGTGAACGGTTTTAAAAAGTAGTTTAAAAGTTATTCAAAAACAAAATGTGTGATATAATTAGTATAATGTGAATCACACCAAAATAGATACGAGCTACAATTTGATAACTTTTTAACTTTTTTTTTTTTTAAATTACATAATATTGCTATTGATACTTCATTTTTATTATTGTCGAATGAAAAATAAATAAATATTCTTATTATATTTTTATTATTGGCATTTTTATTTTAAAATAAAATTAAGTTGTACTTTCATAGGTAATTGTAATTTGTGTTGCAAGTGACTAATCATTTTGCTTCGGGTAAATTACACTTTGCACTTATGTACTTTACATTTGATTCCTGTATGAAATTATGATAGTTAACCCCTTATATTTCTTGTCAAATCCCACTTTGATCTCTACACATGAAATCGTGACAGTTAATTCCTTATACTTTTGATCAAATCTCATTTTAATCTTTACAGATCTTATTTTAGTCTCTACACAAGTGTTAATGTTTTCCTTTTTCTACTCCATTGTTTAAATCTTTAACATAATCCAATCATGTGATTACAAAATGATGGCAAGAGAGGAAAATCATCCTCATTTTCTACCAATATACTTTATTTCAAAATTTACATGAAATTATAACTGTATTAAATTAAAATAAATTGTAAACAATTCAAAAGATGAATTAAAATTTTGTATAAATTGTAATCACAAAATTCTATTTTCCATAGTAACACAGTCTTCTATCTATTTTTTTTTCTCTTCGATTTCTCTGTTGCCTTTTTTATTTTGAAACATTTTCTTACCTCTTCGTTTCAATTTTTAGCATACGAACATATCTATATATTGTGACATATCTTTCATGTATTTATCACATAGAACAAAGTGTGTATTTGTGAAAAATATAGATAATTTTTCTCTTACCCTCATTTCACATAACAAGATTCTGTTAAAGATTTAAATAATGAAGTAGCACAAGAGGGTCATTGACACTTGTGTAAGGACCAAAGTGAGATTTGATAAAAAAAAAAATACAGAGGGTTGACCGTCTCAAATTCATATGAAATGACTAAAGTAGGATTTGACCAAAAATGTAAGGGATTAACTGTTATGATTTCATGTGTAGAAACCAAAATATGATTTTATGCAAAATACAATAGTGCAAAATATAATTTACCCTTTTATTTCATCGTACTTGAGATATATTGTAATAAAAAACAAAAAGAGCATAACGTACTTTTAATTGATTGATAATTTGTTCGTTGTACAAAAATAAAGTGGAAACATTTCAATCTTATTGATTAAAAAGAAAGTGATTTTTTTAATTATAATTTTGAAAAAGAAATTGATTGGTCACATTTTTTAAAAATATGATTTCCAAACCACACGCAATCAATGAAAATTTTGTCATTTTTTTTGTCCGAAAGCAAGCACTAATATATCATAGTTGGTAAAATCCGACCCAACTCGAAGTTGAAATCATATATCAAATCATACAAATCATATATAAAGAAATTATACAAATCACCTGTCGTTAGTATTGGACTATTCAATAACTTTAATTTGCACAAATATAGACTACTTGAAAATTATTAAATAGTTGTGGATTCATTATTGACATTATTTATGTAGTGATTTAGAAATATATATATATATATATATATTATAAAACCTAAGTTGGTTATCTTTGATTTTTCGGTGACTCAGTATTGTTTCACCACTGAATTCTTTTATTACATTATTAATTACAAGGATTACATAAACAATCAAAAACATTTGATACTCTAGAATTCGTAAATATTTACCGATTTAGTTTTCTCTTAATCAACAATGCTAGGTATCATGAAAAAATTTTCATGAAAATAATCATGAAAGCTTTGTAGCCCTTGGATTACACTTAAAATAAAACACCACACACTAATCAAGGTAATCCAAAGATCATAAATCTTTCGTGATCATTTTTCATGAAATTTTTTTCATGATCCCTAACTTTTCTCTTAATAATGACTTTGTTCAAAAAAGAGTTTAATAATGATTCATATAGCGACCCCGGTCTTTTTCCCATTTGATTATTGTATCCGGACTTACGTTCCGTGGATTCCGCTGTTATAGTTGTTGTTGTTGTCCTTTAATTCCTTATTCTTGGGTTATAGGATGTGTTTAGCAGGCTGGTTGCAGATTGGTTGGGTTTAGAAACCAAGTCTGCATGTTCAGTTTTTGGCTTGGTCGCTCGAGCGAGCTTCTCTTCGCTCGAGCGAGGTCTTCGTTTTTGGTTCTTCGCTCGAGCGAGATTTCCTTCGCTCGAGCGAGCGATTGCGTCTAGTACATAGACCTGAGAGATGTGTTTCTTGGCTCGAGCGAGATTCCTTCGCTCGAGCGAGCGAGGTGTATGTTTTCGAGTTCTTCGCTCGAGCGAGATTTCCTTCGCTCGAGCAAGCTTCTGGGTTGCAGACCTGAAGCATCGAGTTTTTGGCTCGAGCGAGCTTTTCTTCGCTCGAGCGTGGATTTTTGTTCTGGTCGCTCGAGCGACCATGTCTTCGCTCGAGCGAGCCTGTTCAGTTTTAATAGGGCAGCGGGTTTTTTAATCAGTTTTTCTATCTCTTGTTGTTTCTAAACCCTAGATCCGACCTTCTCTCTCCCTACACACTTTCTACCCTAGGTTTCATCTAGTTTGAGGGTGTTTCTAACCTAGTTCCTTCATTAAAAAGGTAAGTGGGTCGAGGGTTGCCATTTAATCTGAACGGTTGTTGATTTGGAGCACTTTGGAGTTTGGGCTATCATCTCCGTCTTCTTCTTTTTGGGTTTTTGCTTCGAGGTAGGGATTTCCTACTCCATTTATACGCTTTAATCCTAAGTGTTGGTATTTTGGTATGTGGGGGCAGTTTGGTAATTTTGGGAAAATCCTTAGGGTTTTGGCTTAGATTAATCTGTATAATTAATTTAAGGGAAAAATGTGGAATTGGGTTTAATTCATGAAGTTGGGGAAATTATGAGATTAATGATATGGTTGGGTAGTTTAAATACTTACCTATGAGAATGTTGATTTTACATTCATTGTTGTATTTATTTTCTGTTTAGAAATAACTGTTTTGGGCTATCGGTGGAGGATAGTCATGAATGTTGTAGACCTTGCATGTGGCTTAGGTATAACTGGAATTATGTCACTTATGTTGACTGTTTAATTAATACAGAACATTACTTGTATTGATTATGTGTTGTATATGGCAATTGTGTGTTTCATTGCATATGCATTTTATTTGGAGGAGATAGGGGATGAACTCCACGGTTTAGGGGAAGATAGGGGATGGACCTCTAAACCGGATTTGTTGGGAGGAGATAGGGGATGGACTCCAGTAGCATCATTCATATGTGTGCTTATTGATAATAGCAATATGGCTATTTGTTGTTGATATGATACATCATTATAATGTGTATCAGTTGGAAGTATGGAAGTGTTGTGGTTTGAGCTTTAGTCTCATTTATTTTTGTGACATCTAGATCACTATTATAGTTGGCCAGGTTCTGAGCCATAATGATATAATTGGAAAGTTAAATAAATATTGGAAAGTGAAAGGTGTCATAGACAATATGTCATAGACAATGTAGACATTCGTGTCATGAAATTGGAAATTGATTATCTTGTGTTAACCATGTATCGAATGCTAATGCTTTAGTTATTCTTATACTTGGTTTAGTATTTTTCTACTGGGCTGTGGCTCACCCTATATGGGACTTCATTTTCAGGTTCAGGTGGTTCACTACCTCCAAGGACTTAGCTTGTGAGGATTTGGACTCGAGGACTTGCTTTTTATTTATTTGTTTTATTTGAACAACTTGTAAACTTTCAAGCCTAGGGCTTTATTTGTTTTTGAGTTAGAACTCATGGAATTGTGTCCAAGTGTTGGCTTGGCAAGATGTAAGCCCATAGGGCATTTATTATGATGTTTTTATTTCATGGTACTCTGATGAATGGAATAAGATACTTTATTTCCTTATAATTCCGCATGTTAATGTTATGTATTATGGGTTATTTTGAGGACGTTACAATTCAAGCATTGAAAGCAACGCAATTACGCCGACCATTCACATGGTTAGTTGGTCAAAAATAAAGTGAAAAGTTTTATATAAATTAATAAATTTTATAAAATTTTGTTTATAATAATGTAATATATAATAATAAAATTTTAATTAATAATGACCATGCGTTCAAAGCAGCGTGGTTAGCGGACCTATAGTGACCCCGGTCTTTTCCCATTTGATTATTGTATCTGGACTTAGGTTCCGTAGATTCTGTCATTGTATAATTGTTGTTGTCATCCTTTATTTTCTCTTGGAGTTGTAGGATATGTTGGGCAGGTTTGTTTCAGGTTGGTTGAGTTCGGAAACCAAGTGTTGCTGTCCAGTTTTTGGGTTGGTCGCTCGAGCGAGGGTTGTATTTTGTGTCTGGTGGCTCGAGCCAGCTTTTCTTCGCTCGAGCGAGCGATTGCGTCTAATATAGACCTGAGAGCAGTGTTTATTGGCTCGAGCGAGCTTTTCTTCGCTCGAGCGAGCTGGTTTGTTCTTCGCTCGAGCGAGCGTTCCTTCGCTCGAGCGTGCGTCTGGTTGCAGACCTGAGGGTTTGAGTTCTTCGCTCTAGCGAGATTTCCTTCGCTCGAGCGAGCTTCTGAGTTGTTGGCTCGAGCGAGGCATTCTTGGCTTGAGCGAGGGTTTTCTGTGTCTGGTCGCTCGAGCGACCAAGTCTTCGCTCGAGCGAGCCTGTCAGGTTTAAATAGGCAGCAGTGGGTTTTAAATCACTTTTTCATCTCCTTTTTTATTCCAAACCCTAGGTCCGACTTTTCTCTCCCTCTACACACATTCTCCCTTAAGTTTGATCTACTTAGAGTGTGTTTTTACCCTAGATCCTTTATAAAAAAGATAGAGTGGGTCGAGGCTACATTTAATCTGAACAATCTTGGGTTTGGAGCACTTTGGATTTTGGGTCATCATCTCCGTCTTCTTCATTCGGGTTAATTTCTTCAAGGTAGGGATTTCCTACTCCATCTTATGAGTTTTGTTCTAAGTTTTGGTACTTTAATATGGTCGGGGTATTTTGGTAATTTTGGGAAAAATCCTAATTGTTTTAATAAATTGATTTGTACAATTAATTTGAGGAAAATTGGGAATATTAGTTGAATTCATGGAATTGGGGATTTATAAGTTTAAATGGTGTAGTTGGATTATTTAATCACTCTCCTATTTAAATGTTGAGATTATTATTGTTGTTATATTTTATTTCTTGTTTAGAAATAACTGTTTTGGGCTATCGGTGGAGGATAGTCATGATTGTTGTAGACATTGCATGTGGATTAGGGCAAACTGGAACTAATCACATTGGCTAAGTCATTAATTTTGACTATGGAATTTGTTAGGTCCCTTTTATTGTCAAATCCGATGACAAAACCTTGTGCCTGATCAAAATGTAATTTTTTATATTTTTGTACTGCCCGCTCGAGCGGGGCCATGTGCGCTCGAGCGGATTTTGGAGACTCTCAGTATATTGGCATGACTGCAGAAGTACTGAAGGAAAGTAATTCGCGCTCGAGCGGAATGATCAGCGCTCGAGCGCAGCTCAGCTTAATCACGCGGATCTTTTGTTCAGGCCGCTCGAGCGGAGAGTGGAGCGCTCGAGCGGAGATCGCGGGTTTTCAGAATCCGGGTTGGCTTCAAGTGTTTGATTTCGTCCAGATCTGGGACTCTTTTTGGTTCTCTATAAGTAGATGGGTTTCCTCTCAAACCTAACCAACTTTTTTTAGATCTGATTCAAGAGTTCTTGAGTTTTATTTGGAGTTTTTCTTTTGGGAGTTTGATTAGTTTTCTTTGATGTTATTGAGAGAGTTCTAAACTCATGTGTTGAGATTCATACATCAAAGAGTTTGATACTACATATTCAATAGTGTTCCCTTCGGTGGAGTCCGAAGATCTTTACGTAAAGTTTCAAAAGGTGTTTGTTTCTTTACGTAGTCGTTAATTCGACAAGTGAAGTTGAGGTGTGGAACCAACTTCAGAATCAGTTCCGTGGCGAAGGCGTGGTGAAAGAGTTACAGAAGATTCAGAGACAAATTGACTAGGTTGGGTAATTTGTATGGTTTCTTTGTAACCTTGTAGTCCTTCTGTAGTGGATTGATTAGTGGCGGTTCGCCCGTGGTTTTTGATTACAATTGAAGGTTCTTCAATTGTGATTTTTCCTCGTAAAATCACATTTGTGTTGATTTATTATTTATTCCTAAAAACAAACAAACTAAAATCACTCTCGTAAGTGCTTGATGATTTTAGATTGAGTGTTTTGGAATTTTTGAGTTTTGGAATATTTTAAATCTTTATCTAATCACGAATCACATAGGATTTTCAATTGGTATCAGAGCAGGTCACTCTTTGTTTTCTCAAAAACTTTTGTTTTTATCAAAACTATAGGAGTGTGATTTTGTGTGATTAGTCTTATGGATTCTATTCGTGAAGGTAACTCAACTCATAGACCCCCTTTACTTGACGGTACAAACTATTCTTATTGGAAAGCTCGGATGAGAGCATTTTTAAAATCCATCGATGAGAAAGTTTGGCACTGCGTAGTCTTTGGGTGGAGTGAACCTATTGTCACCATTGATGGCATTGATATTCCTAAACCCCTTGATAAATGGGACACAACTGACTATCAGAACTCGAGTTGGAACAGCAAGGCTCTCAACTCCCTCTTTTGCTCTGTCACACACTGAAGAATTCCGTCGAATTTGCACGTGTGAAATAGCAAAAGAGGCGTGGGATATCCTTGAAACAATTCACGAAGGTACTACCTCTGTCAAAATGGTCAAAACTTCAACGTCTCACCTCCGCCTTTGAAACCCTTTTATGAGGGACGATGAGACGTTTGATGATTTCTATGCAAAACTCAGTGATATCGTGAATTCCTGTTTCACTCTCGGTGAAAAAATCCCGGAAGCTAAAATTGTTGGGAAAATTTTGAGGTCCCTTCCCGAGAGGTTCCAATCAAAGGTGACAGCCATTGAGGAGGCTCAAAATGTTGATACCCTCAAGCTCGATCAATTGGTTGGAAATTTGCAGACTTATGAAGCCCACCAAATTTCCAAGAAAAAGCAAAAAGAAAGTATGGCTTTCACTAGTACTCATGAGACTGCAAAACCTCCGGAGACTGAATTTGATTTAGAGTCTGAGATGACGGCTATGCTTACAAAACAGTTTAAAAATTTTTGAAAAGAAGCCTAATTTCAGAGCCCCTATTTCAAAAGAGAAGAGTAATGACAAACCAAAACCTTTCCACCAAAATTAGCTCAAACTACTGAAAAGAAGGTTGTTAGGGGCCAGGGGTCAAGTGCTTTGAATGTCAAGGGTTTGGCCATATCCCTTGAATGCCCTACGAAGAAGAATCGGAAGAAAGTCTACACCGTAACTTGGGATGATGAAAGCGGGTCGGAGCAAGAACCCGAAGAACCTGAATCTGGTGAAGATGGGGATAGTGCTTTCATGGCATTTTGGTCCACGGTTTCTCAACCTCTTCCAAAACCTTCGGAATCAGCCGTGGTCAGAACTTGCATCATGCTCCCACCTTTGATGGGACCAACTACCTGTATATGGAAAATCAGAATGAGGGCTTTTCTGAGAGCCTTTGAACCAGAAGGTTGGCAAACCATTGAAGAAGATACAGAAGGTGCAGATAATCCGGGCAATCAGAGAGCCCTAATCATTATCCGTGGAGCAATTTCTAATGAAGAACAGCAACGGGTCGTTCACTGCACAAAGGCTAAAGATGCATGGGAAATTCTGAGCCAATTCCATGAAAGAGGAGATTCACCTCCACCTCCATCCAGCAACTTATCTATCTGTCCTGGTTGCTAGAGTGGACGAGGTCAAGAATAATGAGGAGCAAAGAGAGGATGATGAAATATCTGAAGACTTGATGAGATCAATGGCGATGAGCTACAACAAGCTTACGAGAAGCTGTACGAGGAATCTCTGAATTTGTCTAAAACCAACGACAAACTCTCTCTCAAGCTTAAAACATGCGAGAGTGAGAATGTCCGGCTCAAAGGAGAACTCTTGACAGCAAAACAGAATGTCATCAAGATCTCAAGTGACAGGCAAGACTTATGTGGAAAACTCCTATCCTGTGAAACTGAAAGGAATGAACTTTGAAGGTGTATTCCACATATGAAGAAAAGCTTGAAAGTCTTGAGCTGTCACAAGCTACATTGGAAGAGAAAGTCAAACAGAAAGATGAAGAACTCCGTATTGCTCGAGCAACAATTGCCATATGGAACAAAGGTTCCAGATCTCTAGAAGACATTCTCGGATCTCAACAAATGGGTTCTGACAAAAGAGGGCTAGGCTATGGTGCAACAGCTCACAAAGGACAAGCCTCTACCTCACATAACTTGAAGACTCAAGCAAAGGGAAAATTGAAGGTAGATCAAGATGACTCTTTTCTTCATCAAGCAAAAACAGGCCAGACCAACAAAAGGGAGGTAAAACCTGTTTTTATTTGTCATCACTGTGGTAGGTATGGCCACATTCGTCCTTATTGTTTTGAACTGTTTGGTAAGGTGTCTCAAAAAGGCAGAAATTCTAATACTTTTTGGGTTAGGAGACAACCTTACATGTCTAGGCGGAACACCAAGACTAAAAAGATTTGGGTTAGAAAAGATGATTTGACTTGTTTTGTTGCTCACACTGCTCTAAAAGCACGTGACTCACACATGTGGTATCTTGATAGTGGGTGCTCTCGTCATATGTCCGGTAACAAATCTTACTTCACCTCCCTTGAAAATATGAAGGAGGAATTGTTACCTTTGGAGATGGCGGCACTTCTAGAGTCATTGGTAAGGGCTCTATAAGTGTTGCTGGTCTTCCCAAGCTAGATAATGCCTTACTTGTTGATGGCCTTAAAGCTAATCTTTTGAGCATTAGTCAAATGTGTGATTCCCATCATGAAGTATTGTTTTCAAAAGATAAATGTGAAATTTTGGATAAAAAGGAAATACTGTTTTACATGGGGTTCGCACATCTGATAACTGCTATGGGATTCTTACTACTAATGATCTCACTTGTCATTCTGCCATCATTAGTAACATTGATCTGTGGCATCAAAGATTAGGTCACATGAATTTCAGAGACCTAACTAAGATAGCCAACAAAGAACTTGTGAGAGGAGTACCTAAACTAGGTAAGAATTTGAGCCATGTGTGTGGACCATGTCAGCTTGGCAAGCAAACCCGTGCCCCTCATAAAAAGGTGAACAGCTTTACAACCAAACGTCCTCTTGAATTGGTTCACATGGATTTAATGGGCCCTACTCGTACTGAAAGCATTGGAGGTAAAAGATACATTTTTTTAACTGTTGATGATTTTACTCGATTCTCATGGGTAAATTTTTTAAGGGAAAAATCTGATACGTTTAATGCTTTCCAGGCTTTAGTCCTTAAAATCCAAAATGAACAGGGTGTTTCTATTGGGCGTATCATAAGAATCCGAACTGATCATGGTCGTGAATTTGAAAATAGTTCATTTTCGGATTTTTGTGATATGCATGGTATTAAGCATGAGTTTTCTGCACCTATTACTCCACAACAAAATGGAGTGGTTGAGAGGAAGAACAGAGTTGTTCAAGAAATGGCTAGGGTCATGCTCCTTAGTAAGAGTCTTCCTCCTAAGTTTTGGGCCGAAGCCCTAAATACTACTGTTTATGTCATAAATCGTGTGTATTTAAGGCCCGGCACTTTACAAACTCCTTATGAATTGTGGAAGGGTTTGAAACCTAATGTAAAATACTTCAAAACTTTTGGGAGTAAGTGTTACATCTTTAAAGATAGAGAGCCCTTGGGCAAATTTGACTCCCGAAGTGATGAAGGTATTTTTCTAGGGTATTCAACCAACAGTAGGGCTTTTCGAGTCTATAACCTGCGAACTTCATCATTAATGGAATCTATCAATGTGGTTATAGATGACACAGGTTCTCCTACTCCGGCATCAAATGAGGATGACAATGGTGAGTCCCCAATCTTGGATACTGAACCACCAAATCAAGGAGAAGCTGAGGTTCAATCACAAGAAAATGTTACAGCACCATCCTCACAGGTAAGTTCAAGTCCCAAGAGTGCTCAAAGGGACATCACTCCTGTTGCTTCCATCACCGCAAGTCCTGAACTTAAACCATCAGCAAGGGTGAAACTGAATCATCCAGCTCAACAGGTAATTGGAAGTGTTTCGGATCGAATGAAAACCCGAAGACAGATTCGGGATGAGGTATCACACATGTGTTATGTTTCTTTAATTGAACCTAAGAATTTTAAAGAGGCCTTGCTAGATGATAGTTGGGTCAATGCTATGCATGAAGAATTAGGTCAATTTGAGCGTAACAAAGTTTGGACTCTTGTTCCCAGACCTAGAGACATGAATGTGATAGGTACCAAGTGGATCTTTAAAAATAAATCTGATGAGAATGGTACTGTTGTGAGAAATAAAGCCAGGTTGGTTGCTCAAGGCTACACACAAGTAGAGGGTATTGACTATGATGAGACGTTTGCCCCAGTTGCACGTCTCGAATCCATTCGTATTTTGCTTGGTGTTGCATGTTTTCTTGGCTTTAAACTGTTTTCAAATGGATGTGAAAAGTGCTTTTCTGAATGGGTACTTAAAAGAAGAGGCATATGTTGAGCAACCAAAAGGGTTTGAGGACCCTAAATGTCCTAATCATGTCTACAAGTTAGACAAGGCTTTGTATGGGTTGAAACAAGCCCCTCGGGCTTGGTATGATAGGCTTACTACCTTTCTTCTTGATAATGATTTTCAAAGGGGTAGTGTGGATAAGACTTTATTTGTGAAACATACCAAGTCTCATATTCTTGTTGCTCAGATATATGTTGATGATATTGTGTTTGGATCTACTGCTGAGCATCTTGTGAAATACTTTTCGGATTGCATGACACATGAGTTTGAGATGAGCATGATGGGAGAGTTGTCTTATTTTTTGGGTCTCCAAATTAAACAGTCTCCTTCGGGCATATTTGTTTCTCAGTCTAAGTATGCTAAAAATCTTGTGTCAAAGTTTGGTCTTGAGTCTGCCAAACATGCTCGCACTCCCATGAGCACCAGTCTTCACCTTTCCAAAGATTCCTCTGGTATTGATGTTGATCCTACCCTCTATAGGAGTATGATAGGGAGTCTTTTGTATCTCACAGCCAGTCGTCCTGATATTTCCTTCAGTGTCGGTGTATGTGCTCGCTACCAAGCCAGTCCTAAAGAGTCTCACCTTCTTGCGGTAAAACGCATCATCAAGTATGTTAATGGGACCTTGGGGTATGGGGTTTGGTTTTCCACTGATACTACAGCTGAAATTACTGGTTTTTCTGATGCCGACTGGGCAGGGTGTGCTGATGATAGGAAAAGTACATCAGGGGGTGTTTTTACCTTGGGAATAATCTGGTTTCTTGGCATAGTAAAAAGCAAAATGCTATCTCTCTGTCTACTGCTGAGGCTGAATACATTGCTGCAGGGAGTTGTTGTGCCCAAATGTTGTGGATGAAGCAAATGCTTCATGATTATGGAATAGAACAGAACACTCTCACTCTTTTCTGTGATAACACAAGTGCCATAAACATTTCAAAAAATCCAGTCCAACACTCTCGCACCAAAACATATTGACATCCGTCATCATTTTATTCGAGAGTTAGTGGACGAAGGCCTTGTTGTTTTGGAACATGTTTCTACTGAGCATCAAAAAGCTGACATTTTTACAAAACCCCTAGATCTTCTTCGCTTTGAGTTTCTTAGAAAGACCTTGGGTGTAATGACTCAGTAACTAGGTTGTTTCCTGTTTTTCATATGAGGTGAGTGTGAGTGATTGACTTACTGTTCTTGGATGTGTTTTTCTCATTGTGATTGAGTCCTGATTTATTTGCATCCAATTTTATTGAACACTGCTCATGTTGCTTACAAGATCTTATTCATCTCTGTTCATAGCTCATT